>JACXGM010007484.1:0-30580 GCA_016801145.1 Umbra pygmaea
AGAACAACTCATCACCACAGCCTCAGCATCATACTGTAGCCAACACACAGGACAACTCATCACTACAGCCTCAGCATCATACTGTAGCTAGCCGCTTGAAACTCATTTTTCTCCAAAACTACATTTCTCACAAAACTTAATTTTTTTAGGACTCATTCTCCTTTTCGTCAGTGGGTTTTTGTTTCAAAGGTTTGCTTAATCTAGGTCAGAGCTGTCCAAACTCTTCCATGGAGGGCCTAGTGTATGCTGGTTTTTGGTCTTTCCCTTCAATTAGAGCATAATTAGGACCTAGACTGCCAGGTGAGGGGAGATACTAACCAATTAGTGAGCTACTCCATCAGGCTTGTACAAGGTGAAAGCAAAATCCAGCATACACTAGGCCCTCCATGGAAGGGTTTGGACACCCCTGCTCTAGGTAAATGTTGCCTTATAACAGCTATTTAATTAACCTTAGCTGCAGCAGACTAGTGGCAAGTGAGCGATGTCGGGTAGCTGATGTCCATATGGTAAACCTTGCCACTGGCAAACAGTGCTGGGGAAAGTACCTTAAATGTTTGAAAAATAGTAAGTAATTAACTTCACTAATAAATGACTTTGACCAGTGCTTTTTTGTGTGTCTAGGTGTACTATCATCATTCCTAATTGGAAATAAATATACATGTATTATCCTTTTCAAGTATTAAAACAATCTGAAATGTAATGGTTTGATGTGTTTTATCATTCAATTTAGTGTTGTTATTATGGATCAACAGGGAAAGATAGTGATTTTCTGATCATGTCAGGTGCAGAATTGTTGTAATGAAATAAATGGATCATTGTAACTTGGTTTCTTGAGAGAGAGGTTGGTGGTAATTAGTCTCTGGACATGATCCAATTGAGCAATTTAATCATAGGCTATTTCTGTTTAATGTGTGAATGTATCTGCAACCCCAATTCTGAATAAGTTGGGACAGTGTGGAAAATGCAAAATTACAAAACGAAATACTTTGAAAATTCACTTCACCCTATACTATATTGAAAACACATTGTGATGTTTGAATTTGTGAATTAAATTTATTGACAATATACACTCATTTAAAATATGTGGATTGCAACAGATTAAAAAATTGGGATAGTGAACTCTTCACAACTATATAACATTACCTTTTCTTTAAAAAGCACTTTAAGCGTTTGGGTACTGAAGACACCAGTTGGTTCAGTTTAGCAAGCAGAATATCCCCCATTCATCCATCATGCATGTCTTCAGCTGCACAACTGTAGGGGGCCTTTGTTTCTTTATTTTGCGCTTTATAATGCACCACACATTCTCAATCACAGACATGTCAGGACTGCAGTCAGGCCATGCTAGCACCTGCACTTTCTGCTTATGCAACCATGTGCTTGTAATCCAGGCAAAATGTGGTTTGGCGTTGTGCTGCTGGAAAATGCAGGGACTACCCTGAAAAAGACGATGTCTGGATGGTAGCAAAAGTTGTTCCAAATTGTACACCGATCACCGATCATAACATTATGACCACCTGCCTAATGTTGTGTAGGTCCCCCTTTTGCTGCCAAAAGGGTAGCCCCATAAGCAAGAAACTGTGATGCACTGTGTGTTCTGACACCTTTCTATCAAAAAACAGCATTCATGTTTTTTTGCAATTTGAGCTACAGTAGCTTGTCTGTTTGATCAGACCACACGGGCCAGCCTTCACTCCCCACATGCTGTACATCAATGAGACTTGGCCACCCGTGACTCTCTGCTTCATTACATTTCCTTCCTTGATAGATACTGACCACTGAAGACTGGGTACACCCCACAAGAGCTGCAGTTTTGGAGATGCTCTTACCCAGCCATCTAGCAATCACAATTTGGCCCTTGTCAATTTTGCCTAAATCCTTACATTTGACCATTTTCCTGCATCTAACACATCAACTTTGAGGACAAAATGAAGCAGGAAAAACATATTATTTAGTTTATCTGTAGACTTCTAATGCTGGAACATTTTTGCTGTGATCTAAATCAGTAATTGCCTTTTATATTTATTAATTGTTTACAAAGTGATTAACATGTCAAATATGCAGCACAGCCAGGCTATTTGTCTGGGCTGGAATATATTAATTTGGGGCAACATACTTGTGAGCAAAATATTATAGCAGCTTTTCTATACATCCGGGTTGAGGGTCAGATGTAAGCTTGAGAATTCCCCTTCATCCAAATTGTTAGTCAACTGTAGCTGGGTTTTATTTTGGTGCAGTGTTGTGAAAAACCAGCTGACCCATGCATCCATAACTGGGATGCTTCTCGTGTCAGTAAGTCAATGTCCTGGAGTTGCCCAAGAAAAGCTCTGACCTCAATTCAACTGGCAATATGTGGAAAGAGTTTAAAATGGTAGTTCACCAAAGGGCCCTATTCAATTTGACATAGCTTGAGCAGTTTTAGAAACAGGAATGTGCAAAACCTTTGTGTTCACGTGCACAAAGACAGTAGAAACGTATCTAAACAGAGTTATGGCTGCCACAGATGCCTCTAATGCAATATAAACATAAGAGGGTGAAAATGTAAGTAATTATTTTCTGTTTTGCGTTTGTAATTATTTTGGAGCAACTTGAAATTGCGGACTTGTTTTCTGTTTTCAGTTTTAAAATGTAAAAAGTCTGATGGGGTAAATACTCTGAGAACCACTGTGCATAACCCACACTCTTCAGCTAGTTCCCTTTTATAGGTGCAGGTATGCAGTACCACCATGGACAGTTTGTGTTTACAGGCCTAGTGAGCTGAAGCAGGGCTGAGGTCCATACTAGCCACAGGCTACTGGAGAAAGTCAGGACCCAGGGGTCAGTGAGACTACACTCAAACAGATCCAGTATGTGAGGGCTCTGGGAAATTTATTTTAAAGAAATTTCTCAATCTTTCACATGATTTGTAGCACACAAGTATGCAAAGTACTGTACTTTATATGTCCTGCTGTAAAAGGATATCTATACTGTATGGGCGTATGTATCCAAAAACATGGTTGAGTGAGAGTACGGCATGTTTATTATTTTATTTTGTATTTATTTGACTTTTATTTAACCAGGGAGACACATTACAATCTACTGAATGTCTGGTTCATAAGTGTGCCTTGCTAGCAACAATTACAAAACAAAAATTAAAAAAAACACATCATAACAAAAGCATTGATAAATATATCTTAAAAATACATGATATGCATACAATCCAATGTTTCTGCTATGTACATTTTGCAGCGGCGGCCCGCCGCAGCAAAATTATCCCCGCCGCTGCTTTTACACGACTCTGCTCAGGCTTATATTTTGAAAAGATAGTGAAGACATCGGCGAAAATCTTTCAGCGACACCAGAGCCCATCAACGCTGGCAACACACATCCAAGGAGAGGCAGGGAGAGACAAAAGAGAAAGACAGCAAGAATGGTAGATTTAAGGTTTATTGTTACCGGCAGGACTGCATTGGGATTGAGATCCACGGGACCCAACACAAATCGTGTGGGAGCGGGCGGTTCTAACTTTGCTGCGGGCGGGAGTGGGCGGCCAAAAAATGTACCACGAGTCTTGGTATTTAGCTAGCTAACAACAAGGATGGAGTCGTCAAATGAACATAATTGGGCTATAGGCTATATGCCTTGGATTACATCATAGCAGATAGCATATATGGATTGAGGATTACCATAAAGACGTCTATACCATTTCCTAGTTATTTGTTGTGTTGTGCTTTACATCAATGGATCTCAACCTCGTGACCCACCAGACTCATCACAAGTGCACACGACCCCCATAAGCGACATGAAAGCAACAATGTTACCAGAAAATTAAGCTTACCTGTACTATGTTTCTATGAAAGAAGGCGTTACAGGACACTTAAACTCCTTGCAAGAGTTCCTCTTTGTCTTATTTTGAATTCTTTAATGGTAGAAGTATTCCAAAATTATTCCAATATAACGATCTCTTAAAATGTGTGTGTTGATCAGCTGTTCGCTGCAACAACAACAAAGGGCAAAGGGACACGCGACACACCCTCGTCCAGTATGATTCCATTCCTTAATCTGCTTAGTATAGTTACTACAGTTTGCTAACACAGGACACGTGCCTGATTCTAAAAAAAGTTGGTCGAACTAATCTGTCATAACCATTTGGCTTTTCATTCAGTATTCATTACTTTTTACCGGCAATTAAGTTTCAGTTCTGTAGAGCCGACAACTTTGACAGACAGGACAAGCAACCAATCAGGGGGATGTCTGGATGAGCACTGTTTTCTAACAGCGTTTTATTAAACTTATTTGAGGTAGGCTATCTACAGAATATCGACAGTTATTTTTTTCATCTAGAATTAAAGTTTACATGTTGATGGATAGCTACATTTCTGAAAAACATAATCAATTTCAACGCGGAATGAATAGCTAGTTAATGTATTATGAACGTATAGCCCTAACATTAGTGTAAATTCTTTACTACAAGCTGTGACTGAAAGTTTGCGGGACCGGGACCGGATACACTCGTTGCGGGCGGGAAATTAACACACAATAAATAGAGCCCAGTGAATCATATCGCCAAACTTTACTTAAATAAAATAAATGCCACCACTGTTTATACAAACTAGCCTATGTATTAAAATATTCCTGATTGCATTTTCAGATGAGTTTGTTAAAATATCTTTCAAGGAACATATTTTATTGAGGGGGGCAGGGTTCAACATTAACGATGGCCAGGAGCCAGAACTAACGGCGGGAGACAGGAGAGTGGAGGGAGACGGGAGAGTGGAGGGAGACGGGAGAGTGGAGGGAGACGGGAGAGTGGAGGGAGACGGGAGAGTGGAGGGAGACGGGAGAGTGGAGGGAGACAGGAGAGTGGAGGGAGACAGGAGAGTGGAGGGAGAACAACCAAGCAAACCAATTGTGGGTCAGTGTAATGTCTGAAAGTGATTGTAAATAAATAAGTAAGTTTGTTTGCTTTGTGAAGCGTGACTATTCCTTTGGGGGGGGGGGGGTCCTGCCCCCGCTGCTGAAAAAAATCCTAGAGGAAACACTGTCATGTATACTAACCAATTGATGAAGCTGACATGATGAGGCAGATCTAAGACAGTGGTAACCAAGAGTGCCACCAACATCAACCAACCCTGCAATCTAGTACTTTAGCCTCGGTCTCTAACGTTCAATGATTGTGGTGTGGTTGTGGTTAGGCTCACTGATGCTGTGCAGGCATTGACAGAGGCCCTCGGATTGCATGTGATGGGAACTAATCCTTCACCATCCAAACAACAACCACCTACATCGACTGAGGAGAAACCACCATGAATGTACTTTCACACCGAGGTTGCAAATGACAGTGGCCAATATTCCAAAGGAGCTCATCTTCCGAGCATTAGTTTTGCAGTTACTCATTTAAAACATGGCTTATGCCAAAATGTATGTTGTCGGTCAGAAAAATCATTATGATTATTGTCAAACCCATGACAAGAATGGACTGAGTCATATAGGCAGAGATTCACAACAGATGTGGCCCAGGGTTGAATGTGAAAATAAATGTTTCGTTATCCGGCTTTGTGTAGCTAATGGTAGCTTAATATAATTCATGTTTAGGCATTGTGGGAAAAGATAAGAGACCATTTGAAACAACCTGGGAACATTGATAAGAGCCTGACACATACAGTATCATACAGATACATACAGTATCCCTAGTTTCAAGCGGGTGTAGTACCACCAGCCCTCTTGCAGCGTCTCTCGGCCAATGTAAATGGAAAGGTTGTGTGCATGATTAGGTGAAATAATTACCGGTACTCTCTTGCTCCTAGAATAAATAAATCATTCAGTCAATTTCTCTGCACCTCAGGGTCTGAAAAGATCCCAAAAATAGGTCAAACTAAAAAAGATTTGATAAAAGAACAACAAGTCCTGTGCTGACATATTTGCTTGACATTGTACAACGGGATGAACACATCATGCTAGACAGCATGACGCCGGTAGTAAGTCAGACAAATATAGCTCAGTGTTCATTCTTCAGCTAAAAAGGCAGCCTCATTGTAGTGAGAGGGCATTACTAGGTAGTATACTATGTACGGAATACAACCTGTCCCCCTCAAGAGATGTTATATTGATATTACCGCTTCAGCTGGGCTGACACAGCCATTCCAGCCAATCCCATTCCACTACAGGCAGTGAGTGTAAACAAGGTCAAAGAAGTCACAGGTTTATCCGATTCATGTACCCAGAGGCAGGCAGAAACACATGAAACACCTCTCCTAGTCTCAGACTGTCGTGTAAATTGCAGAAGCCCTTTGGTTATTGGAGTGGAGCTGTATGATCATTACAAAGCTTCCACTGTTAACGTACTCATGTGACGCCGTGCAACACTATGACTTTGAAGGTACACGGGTACGTAACCGTATGGTACGGTTACGTACCCGTGTACCTTCAAAGTCATAGTGTTGCACGACGTCACATGAGTACGTTAACAGTGGAAGCTTTGTAATGATCATACAGCTCCACTGTTAACGTACTCATGTGACGCCGTGCAACACTATGACTTTGAAGGTACACGGGTACGTAACCGTACCATACGGGGTGCTATATGCATGCGCGAACATGAACCTGAATACATAAAACATTCAATTATGAATAAAAATGACTAGCAACTGTATTTTTAATACTCCTTCAAAACATCAGAATTATACATACATACATATACACATGTACACACAAAAAATTATCAACTTTTTCAACAGACAAAACTAGAAAAATATTGCTAAACATCAGTCTTGCCTGTTATTATTATTTATCTCAGACATGTACAGAAAGCGATTAAGATAACATGACGCGCACAATTTCCTCTAGTGTCGGGAAACAATTGTTTTTCTCCTACATGTTGCAACCTTGAAATAACTCAGTCAACTTCAGAGTCTTGGTTCTTTTGAAACTTTATATAAGCCCTGGTTCAGTCAAAACAAAAATGAATAAGACATGTTTATAGTTCTACCCAGCTCACATTCTCTGACAACTAAAAAACATTGATCTCTAACTGAACTCTTTCACTTCCCAAATCACTGTAATTTTAAAGAGACAGTGCACAATTGTCCCAAATATACAAATATATCTCTCAATTGAAAAAGCCGTGCTCTTAGCCTTTACTATAAACAAGAACTATAAATAATGCATTATTAAATATTCCTTTCTTTCAAACATAATATTATACCTGGCTACATAAATATACATATGTCTATTTTCCAGGGCACAGCATATAGAAAGTAAAAACTTTTACGTTAGGTTCGCTTGCAGGCTTCACACTGTTACTTTGTCCATATAGTTGTTCGGTTGCAGAGTCTCCGCACCTTATTTAAGCAATTCTATCAGCAAAATTTGATAAGGCCAAAGGAACTACCATAGGTGTTTTAATTGCTGCAGATGAGCCCATCTTTTGCCACTAAACTAAAAACATAATTTTTTGCACTGTACCATACCGTGACCCACAAACCGCATCACGTACCGTGGGTTAAGCATACCGTTACACTCCTAATTATGACTATTGTAAAGTTGGTGACAAAATAAAGTATCTGCCGAATAACTATCAAACCATTTCAGTAACATCTTTATGCCAGTGAGTAGTAATAAAATTATTCCAAAACAGTGTTGAGTAGCAAAATGGGAAATTAAAGAATTTTTATTCTGAAACTAAAATTGCCCTGTAATTGTTTAACTGATGATTTTTGACTCATTGTGTAATTTCAAAATAGGTAAATGCCTTATTTCTAAAAGAGCTTAGGGGAGTGCAACTTACACCAGGGTCTGATTCCCAATAAAGTCCTGGAGCTCGTTGATTCTTATGACACCAAATGCTAAAGGAGGTTTAAAACACTTTTAAAGTAAAGCAAAGATTGTGCAAGAGTCAAATTACTGTAAGTGTAATCCTTGGGGACATATATGTGGTTGGAATCTTGAATTCTGATTGAGTAATTGCCATGTTCTGAGGGCAATTTTTACTGCTCTAACTTGGATTGGTAACTTTGGTTGTCAAATATTGCCAATATACCACGGCCAAGGCTGTGTTCAAACACTTTACAATGCGTCATGACAGTACAGCTTTTAGCCAGGGCTCTACGCCATTGCTCCAAAGATGTAATTGGTGCTATTTCAAGTGACCAGCTGTAGACATTATTTCTCTATTTTTTAAATCCTAAAAGCGATGTATATGGAATAATAACTACATTCACTATGCAGTGCTTTGCTACACAAAGAAAAGCTCAGCATAACATGCTTCATTTATAAAGACCTACTGGCACATACCCATTGACATACACTATGGAAGCACAACTTGTTACGGATTCATTTCAATTCCAAATGCCAAAATAAGCTCTCCATAGTCTAGGGAATCATTGTCCAATCAAAGTTGTTTTTTCTCCAGATTTATAAAAAATATAATAAAATGCATGTTCTACAGCTTGGTCACTGAAAGAGAAGGTAGTTCTGTTTTTACTACACAAAATTATACAGTGCAATTTTCATATTTAATTATTTCTGAATCAAAATTAGACAAGGGCATAGGAGCAGGGGGTACCTGTCACCTCAAATGTTAGAGGCAGGTAATGTGCCCCCCCCCCCCAATAATTAGACAAATATGCTTAAAATATCTAGATGCCCTTGAATATAGTGTATCGTATACTGACTACACAACACTTTATCCTACCTGTAATCTTTTGATATCTGTTGTGCAAGGAGCCTTTTGTTCATCAGATATTCATATGCAGGGCCAATGGTAATCTGTTTGACAGAGATGTAGTCGGTGAGAAATGCAGTGGACATATTTCAAAATCACATGCACACCTCCCTTGTTCCCTGAGATAACAGAGGCTCCGTCGAAACTCAAACCAACGCAGAGAGATGGGTCAAGTTGGTTCAATCACCTGTAGTATCTTTTCTGAAATACCACTTGCACTCATGTCACTTGTGTCCATGAACCCGGTTGCCCGTTCTTTTATTTTCCCCTCGTGAACTTCTCACACAAACAGCCACCAGTTCACGCTTTGACTCATCCTTATATTCATCTGCCATAAGAGCATAATAGGTGCCCGGTGTTTCACAGACTTCTGCTTTGATTTTACGCAACAGCAAGAAGGCTGCGGATCATATTTGCACAGGAACTTGAACAGTTCTTTAAAGTATCACAACCTTAATTACACTGTACTCCAACCAGGAAAACTGTCCCTACCACTTTGATGAGACGTTCCTTGATTTTCCATGCTTGACAGTGCAGGGAAATACCTTCAAATTGGGTTGTGAAGGTGGTTCATCAATTGCAGTTAGATCGCGGGTAAACCTGCATCAGGCTGACCGGGAGAGAGCACTGGCACTGCCATCGGGGAGCAAGCGGTATCCACCACCAGTGCCTGAATAGCCTTCTTGTGGGTTAATGAGTCAGAAGAACTGGGTTGGTTGGACTCGGTAGATGGAGGCTGGCGTCTTGTTCCTCATCTTTTGCTTTTTTCAAATACTTAAAGAAACTTGCTTAGCCATTATTGTGGCAATGTTAAATATATATATAAATTAGGTTTATATTAATATATTTCTTAAATACATTTGAATAATAAAAACTAAAAATTGATTTGATCAACCTTGCCTGGGCGGGCCAGTGCCACCCTGTCCCATTACTGGCTACATGCCTGCAGGACAGTGGGGATGGATCAAGAAAAAACTGCAAGAGATTTGAGCCCATGCTGCAACAGCACAGATGAATTGGAGTCACCAGTTTAGACCGCTCACCAAGCCTAGGCCACCACTAATATCTTATGAACCCTGGGCCAAAGTAGTGCCATGCATAGGGTGGGTGCCAGTGGACATGCAACCCTAGACGAGGGTATCTTGCAAATGGAGCCATTTATTGTCGAGGTCCAGTGATAAAAGATTGTTCGTGTCTCTATTGCTCAGGACCTTGCTTTGCTCCCCCGGATTCAATTTGCTCCTGACACATCTTTTGTGCTAAAGCAGACAGATGACGCTGGCTGGTGAACACAGAGGGCCATTACCCTGTTGCCCTTATGTGATTATCTGTGATTTAGCACAGTAATGCCTCAGCCATGGCCAACGTAAACCTACATTTTATTGTGTGTGACCGGGGACATAAAAACAACACAGGCTAAACTTTGAGCCTTTGGTTTGACAAAAAACAAAATGGTAAAACACGTCTGTCACTAGGCATGCTGACTAAAAAATCTGCCATTTTGTCTGTATAAATGTGTCCTATTCCTAAACTGTATAAATATGAAGCTGTTATTTTACTCAGACATATTATGTTTGGGCTATGAGATTAATTATTTCAATTAATAATAAAAGGGATTTATGTTTTTGATACAAATTCACCAAGTTGGCATTACATTGGTAATGTATTGGATGTCATGGTCAAAAGTTTAGAGAATGTTACAAGTATTGGTCTCCAAAAAGTTTGCTGCTTCAGTGTTCTTAGATCTTTTTGTCAGTAGATACTATGGTGCTGAAGTATAATTACAAGCATTCAATAAGTGTCAAAGGGTTTCATTGACAACTACATCAAGTTTATGCAAAGAGTCAATATTTGCAGTGTTGACCTTTTTCAAGACCTGCAATCTGCCCTGGCATGGTGTCAATTAAGTTCTGGGCCACATCTATGTTTGGTTACCGGAGCCACTTAGTTTTGCCTTATGCCTTATTTGCCTTATGGCAAGGTGCTCCATTATGCTGGAAAAGGCATTGGTCATCACCAAAATGTTCTTGGATGGTTGGGAGAAGTTGCTCTTGGAGGATGTGTTGGTACCATTCTTTATTCATGGCTGTGTTCTTAGGCAAAATTGTGAGTGAGCCCACTCCCTTGGATGAGAAGCAACCCCACACATGAATGGTCTCTGGTAGGGGTGCAACGGATCAAAAAACTCACAGATCGAACCGTTTCTCAGATCAGAGTCACGGATCGGATCATTTTTCGGTCAGCAAAAAAAATACAAGACAAATAAACATAAGATGTCTTTTTGTTTATTAACAACATGGGGAACGATATGAGAGAGAAATGTGATTTTTATTGATTGTTGTTTAGGTACATTAAATCACGATAAGCACTTTCCTTACAATAGACTTTAATGAAGTAGAAAGGCTTAACGTCAGATAATAATTGGAATTTGAGTTGTTTTTATAATTTTCAATGGTTATGGTGAGCAATATGAGAGAGAAATGTGGTTAATATTGATTATTGTTTAGGTACATTAAATCACGTTAAGCCTGTTCCTCGCCATAGGAGCCAATGAAGAAGAAAACTTTAACGTAAGATTACTTCTATAATCGTTGGATTTCAGTTTAGTTATTTTGACAGTCTTAAGTGATCATAACAAGATATGGACATGAGAAATTTGGTGATGATTGACAATTGTTTAGGTACATTAAAACCACGTTAAGCTTTTTCACATTAACCATTATAGTATGTCCCGTACGCGATGGGATGTCGTAACGTGGCTCAAACACTTTCAGCATGTTTAAAGTCCTCCTTTTGCACAACCGAATGACCTCATGTCTGCACCTATAAACACACTGATAGCGTTTGTGATGGCTTTAGCCCGGTCTGATTAATTGCTTAAATGCCACGGTGATAAGCGGATGTTTTGCAGATTTAGTTTTCACTCCTGTCAGTGAAACACTGGGGTGATGTCGCTTCAAATCAAGGCCATGCTTGATGTGTTTCCACTTTCATATTGCTTTCTTGTGCCACAGTGCCTACACACTGTCACGGTTTTATCCACTAACCTCTTTCCTTCATCATTATATTTAACAGGGAAACCAAAATGCTCCCATACAGGGGATGTCAATGACGATCCGTTGCACCACTAGTCTCTGGATGCTTTAGTGTTGGCATGACACAGGACTGATGGTAGTGCTCACCTAGTCTTTTCTGGACAAGGTGTTTTCCGGATGGCCCAATCAATCGGAAAGGGGATTAATCAGAGAAAAGTACTGTACCCCAGTCCTCAGCAGGCCAATCCCTGTACCTTTTGCAGAATATCAGTCTGTCCCTGATGTTTTTCCTGGAGAGAAGTGGCTTCTTTTCTGCCCTTCTTGAAACCAGGCCTTCTTTCAAAATTCTTTGCCTTGTGTGTGCGCAGATGCACTCACACCTGCCTGCTACCATTCCTGAACAAGCTCTGCAGTGGTGGTGTCCCAATCCCATTGCTGAATTAACTTCAGGAGACAGTCCTGGCACTTGCTTGACTTTCTTGGACGCCCTGACACGTTCTTCACAACAATTAATCCTCTTTCCTTGAAGTTCTTGATGATCCAATAAATGGTTGTAACAATACCACTGTGTCCTTCAGCTATTTGATAGATCAAAATGAAATTGCTAATCTAAAGACCCAATTATTTATAAATTAAAATGATATATGTATTTCTTGAACACAGGAATAATACAGAACAATATAAAGAATTGCAAAAAATACATATTATATTGTCCATAATATGCTGGTAATTAGATATTGTGAAATGTTGATTTTAGTATTCTACTATTTTCTATATTTTGCATCATTTAAGTTGATGACTTCCATCACTGGATCCAATATGCAAGTTCCTGATGTTTACTAGTCTTAAAACACTGTTATTGTATTTTTTGTAGTTTTCAAAAAAATTACATAGTGCAGGTTTATTATGTGAATAAAATAATGTGAATACTTTACCTGGATATCTGCATAAATCAGTCAAAATTGTATTTGATCTGACCTGGCAATCTTCAACCTGCCACTATAAAAGTGTATTTATAAAAAAAGGATTGGTAGCCTAGTGGTCAACAGCTAGTTAACAAGATGATTGGTAGCCTAGTGGTCAACAGCTAGTTAACAAAATGATTGGTAGCCTAGTGGTCAACAGCTAGTTAACAAAATGATAGGTAGCCTAGTGGTCAACAGCTAGTTAACAAGATGACTGGTAACCTAGTGGTCAACAGCTAGTTAACAAGATGACTGGTAACCTAGTGGTCAACAGCTAGTTAACAAGACGATTGGTAGCCTAGTGGTCAACAGCTAGTTAACAAAAGTATGTAATCCCATAAATGGCAAGGTAAAAAAATACCACTGTCAATTCAATAAAGCATCCTACCAGAAGTTGCTCATTTTTTGTAAATGTGCATTGTGCATGAATCAAATACATTTGTAGCATAATGGAAATTGTTACGACAAGACTTGAAAGCCAGATCAGTGATTATTGCAAATTAAAACAAAAAGGTTTGGATAAAAGCTTGATGAATAACAAGGCTGTTTGTGTATCTTATTTTTGATAGACCTAGTGTAAAGCATTATTTCACAAGCGCTGAATACACTATATTAAGAAGTGCATTTTAACTTTCACTGAAAATATGAACCACACATAAATTATGATTGTAAAATGTCAGTATTGATAAGGCTATATCACCTATATCCAGGGTTCAAAATTAACTTTTTCATCCACCAGCCAAACGGCTAGTGAATGTTCAGATTTTTTCAGCCACTCAATAGATTACTATTGTTTTTTTGGCTGGTGAGGGAAGCAAATCTACCAGCCACCTGTATATTTTACCAGCATTTGGCTGGTAATTTTTAACCCTGCCTATAGAGATCATAGATATCCATTATAAAGGCTAGATGACTTATGGCTGAGTCTCTAACGTCATCACCGGCGGCCATCTTGTCACAGGCAAGCTTGGTGGGCTCTATAGTACCTAATGTAAGGTGAGTGATTGCAAATACTCTAATCTTGCTGAAATTTTGACGCATTTACAAACGGTTTAGTTTCTTACAAATGTTATTAACGTGGCTATTATTCTGGATGCTTTATATATAATATGCCATTTTTTCAAAAAGTATGCAGTGTCATAACTACATCTCTGACATTTTTAACAAACCAAACCATTTTAAAATCGGTAGAAAATTGAGCATGTTATGGTTATTTCAATGTACATGCACCATTAGCACACAATGTTATGAGTAAGCGAGCTGTCTGTGGCAAGATGGCCGCCAGGTGCATACGTCGACCTCCATTGGCCAGCAGCGCTGACGAGACATCTAGCCTTTATTATATTAGCTATATTACCTACCTTTACCGCAACACTGTAACAAGAGTTTAACAAGAGTATCATTTAAACACACGCAATATCAATATTTACATAAAGTAAAAATACATCTCATGTTATAAACATTTCTCTGTTTAGAATACAAAAACAGCATTATAACGAAATAAATTGTAACAAAACTTGCAATACAATACTTTTCATGAATAATAATGCAAGATCCCGAATCAATAAGCACTCTGTTGCTAAACGTGATGCCTAATGCTTGCTCATATTGGATCCTGCCTGATGGACATCTTTGCCCCTGCCTCTGCTTACATCCAGTAAGAGTGAGCAGGCAAAACGTTTCAGCAGCTTTTCTGGAAAATCACCAAGACCATAGATTCCTTAGCAACAATTACATGCCTGAACAGTGAGAGCTTTAATTTCCTAAGTCTTGGATTCCCGCCATGGTTACAGTAAGCATGACTGCTATGGGTTGGCCATCATGTATTAAAACACTTAACATCAAATCTCAAACGGAGCACAGTTACAAAACACTGTGTTTGACACCGTGGCTTTACCTAACACTAGAGGTCTTCACGGGACCTTCCGAAAAGCACAAGCGTATTTCCTACCCAAACTAAATTCGCATATATATTTAGCAAAAATGGAAGTCCGTTCCAAATTGATGATTTGATTAGCTGTCTAAATGGCCAGCCTTACACCATCAGTCACTTCATCGCTGCCCTCGCTTATAGTTTGTGTTCAGGGCTGTTTAGGTTGGTTTCTGTCCAACATGGAGCAATTTAAACTCTAACAGTGGGTCCATTCAGAAAATACATTATTGCACATATGTATTCAAGACTCATCACAAATATGACAGATCTGACCCAGATCAGAGGAAAAAAACTAATATTAGACCCAGCCCTGTTCAAGTCCTGGGTCGGACCTAGAATTTTCGGTTGTGGTGGATCCGTGAAAACCTTGACCTCGCACACTTTTACTTGTGTGACACAAGAAGGGTTGGGCTACTGATAGTGATGATGAGGAAAAGCCTAAAAAAATAGTGAAATTTTGAACAAAATGTTAAACCTGTCAAATGTGTGGGGGAGGAAAACAACAATATGCTCTTTGCTGGCATTATAAATACCCTGCCTGTATGGGCAGCTTTTTTCTTTTCTTAGTGTCGAGTTGTACAATTGTAGGATACTGCTTCAAAGGCTGAAACACATGGTAACAACAGTGTTTGTCCACTGACAAACACATATGTCTTGCTCAATAGAGAGTTACATGAATCTCTCTCCATAGATTACAACTGTTACCACTTGGCAGCCTGTGGTGGTTTTTTAAGGCGATAGGCATGGAAGTATTCACACATCTGTAATGGCATGAATTAGTAAACCTAAAGCCATGGGCATTGTACAACAGCATTGTCCAGAATAAAACATTTCCCTCTCATAAGAAGTAATCGAATATAAAACTGTTAAAAACATTCAATTGTTCAAGTGTCGGGCTACATCTGGAACCCACTCTGAATGGCATTCCACTTAACTAAGCTATGCTTAGACAGGTAACTGGCAGAAAGGAAACTGGTGAAAACCAGGTCAGGCTGTAGAAAATGCAGTCAGCGAGGAAGAGTGGGCGAAACCGTTGAAAAGTTTAATGCAAAATGCGCCTATTTTTTTTGACAAAGCGGGCAATAGTCTTCATTTACATCCACCCACAAAGTCTCCATACAATTAATGAATGCGAAGATGTACGTTTCATCAAGAAAAAAAGCTGGGGGAGGCCAATATAGACTAAAACATCTAATCTCCCTTCCTCCTCCTTTTTGTTCTCATGGCCCGACTATGAATAAAGCAAGGAGACATGACTTGTTTGCATCCATATAGAGTATGTGTATGTGGAGAGCAGCGTGAATATGTTAACCATGACGAAGCGGACAGACCACGACCTAGTGCACATGCTGTCTCCGTTTGGAACCCCATGCCTCTGTACGTTTATTAACCCTCAAGGGAGAAAAACATGCCTTTTCCAGCCATCATCAAGCTCTCATCCATATGGAGGGAAGGCTTTTTCAAAGTCAAGGGCTAAATGAGCTGGAACAAAAAAGTATTTTTTAAGTTTGAGACAAAGATGATCTTTTTTAAATATGGGCATGCTTCCTTTCAATAAATGATTGGCTACATTAAAACAATTTGAATACTTTCATATTTTTCCTTACATTCATGTTGGTAACTCAACTTGTATACAAAACGTGGCCTTTGATATAGGCCCAGCCTGTGACATTTGATCTTATACAACCACCTGAATTGAGCCTAAAAATACCAAGCGGCTGTCTGTCAGTTACATAACGACATAGCCTACAGCAAGTCAATAAATCTCGATTATCTAGTCTAGCTAAGCGGGTAGTGAACTTCAGCCCATAGTCCATAAGGACAGCTGCCAGACAGTTATTCTATATTTCAGTGCACCGAAACAGCATTCCATGTTACACTTAGTGGCCACTGACAATCATTAACTCAGACAAAACAGAAAACTCTCCTTGTGACATAATTTCTCCCTCCACATAAGCTCACTGCTGCAAGGGCATTTCCATACTTCAGAGACAGTGAGAGGCTGGACAGTAGAGAGACACAGGGCAGGAGAGACAAAAAGGACTCAAGAGCAACATATTAAACAAGAGACTGAGATTTTCGGTGGTCAAAAAAGAACACAAAATGACTCAGTGATGCAACAGCCAGTGACAAAGGACACCAAGGTTACCAGCTATAATTCCCATTTCCTATGAGACGGCCAATGAGGCTCGAGTTTGTGCAATGACCTTTGGCCCTGCCCAGGTAAGATGAGCGTTTCTCGGATGTTAGCTTTCACTCAGTGACTGCAATATGAAATGGTACAATGCAGTCGGCCCGAGGACCTTGATAAGGTTACCAGCAGTGATTAACTACGAACAGCTGGGCCGGTCCCAGTGTGACCTCAATAATGCTGATTAAACCGCTAGAAGGAAAGTACCAAAAGCACTGTCTATACAGGATGACTTTTTTTCTCTCAGTATAAATTACGGTACTGGACTTTTCATACTGTCTATACAGGATGACTTTTTTTCTCTCAGTATAAATTACGGTACTGGACTTTCATACTGTCTATACAGGATGACTTTTTTTCTCTCAGTATAAATTACGGTACTGGACTTTTCATACTGTCTATACAGGATGACTTTTTTTCTCTCAGTATAAATTACGGTACTGGACTTTTCATACTGTCTATACAGGGTGACTTTTTTTCTCTCAGTATAAATTACGGTACTGGACTTTTCATACTGTCTATACAGGATGACTTTTTTTCTCTCAGTATAAATTACGGTACTGGACTTTTCATACTGTCTTGTTGACATGAACATGTAAAAATCGTCAGTCTCCTTGTCCAGGGAAATTGTTGCCTAAAGACGATCCACAATCAATATAAATGTTTTGCTCCCTAAAAGTGGTGAAAATTGGGAATGGGAGTATGGGACAGACCAGGTTCATTACATTTGATAAAAATCCCAAGGAGGGTTTGACGGTAAAAAAAAAAAATTTTAACCGCATTATCCTCTAAGGTAGTCATAAAAAGTGTACGTGCATGTCCGTGCACACACAACCTTGAGTGACGTTCCATGGCAAAACAGAGATGTACCCCTGCCTTTATTGTAAAACAAGTGCTTTCCATTCTGCAGCAGTGACATGTAACACTGTAGGACTTCAAAGTGACACTGACACCAAATCGGCCTGCCTTCGTGGTTAGCCCTTCTTTAAGACATTACTGGATTCCACAGGCCACATCAAGTGATCAACAACAACACTTACTCCTTATTTACACATTTTGATTAGAGCTGTGAACATAAACCACAAGTTAAGGAAAGTAACAAGTTTAACTTTAGATTGTCTTATCTATTAATTACTTCCATCTGAAAAAAAGGTGTTATTCCAATGATATCCTTTGATAAGTGGGACATCCACACAACCAAATATATTATGTAGAAAGATTGTTCGGAAGATACTGTGTAGTCGTTAATTAGAATAAGTAACCTAATCTAGAGAATTTAAAATATATAAATCTGCAAATCCATGTGATTGTTTATGGGACAACTAATGGTACACCTTTTAAACTAGCTGTACAAACTTTAAAGAACACACAAACAAACTAAGTACAAACACATCCATCTACAGATCTTCAAAACAAGCAATATATTTATTCAGGGATCTTTGTCAATTTGCCCCGGTTTAGTCCCAAGGCCTGATTACCTTAACATCCACTACACTTGAATGATTGACAAGTACAGTGCATAAAATAAGTCACACTTTCATGCTCTATTTACAGGGTAACAGACAGCCCTACCTGGAACTCTAAAAGAGCATGCATTAAGTGGTGAGTTGTGTTAGAGCAGTAGAGAGCCTACATTGCACTCAAAGACATCAGTGTGAGGAATTAGTGGATAAAAAGCCAGTCCACGAGCTGGAGGAGGTAAAGAACACAAAAAGGTAGACATTAGTGAAAGGACCCTAACTGTGCATCTCAGCAAGCGTTACATTCTTTTAATCTGCACAAGAAAAAAAACAGTCTTGATATTAATTGTTTTTGAAAGCATGCAGAAAAGGGCACATTAACTGAACTATTCAGGAGTAGAAGACATTCAGTTGAGGCTGCGTGCGGTGAAAGAAACGGAGTATGCCTCACATACTGTAATATTATAGAGGGACACAAATCAGCAGCTGGTACAGTCTGGGCTATAGAATGTTTCAAAAGGGGCATTTAGAAATAACTTACCAAAAGTTAATTGGAGACCACTGACTTTGTGTCAAAGAATAGTTCAAATTCTGTATTTTGCCATTAAGCCATACTGTATCCATTTCCCTACCATGTATTATACTAAATTCAGGAATAAGCAAAGCATTTAATTTCCAACAGTTGTAAGTGTGAATATGTAAAAAATAGGGGGAAAAAAATGCTAAAGTTAAAGCCCTTGTATTCGAACATTGTTTGCAGAAAAAAATTGCCCTAGGTCAATTAAAAAAATACTAATCTTAAATAAATGGAATAATAATAGAGAAAGAAAACAAACACTCCAATACTCAGGCCTTATGTTAAATGACAAACCTATTCATAAAAACAAAAAGAAATGTTTCACAATGTATTTAAAGAAAAATCTCTTTATACACAATAGTTTTGGGCTGGGCTGTGTTCATCATTTGTTACATGGCTTATCCTAATCAAACACTGAATGTAACCATCTCAAAACAGTTTCAACAACTAAACACATGGAAAAGAATGGTAAATAATCTATAGTCTAGAAATAAACATCAATCAAAAAATTTACAAAAAATATCCATGTGGGCTGGTAAATCCTTAATTTACAGTTGATAATTACAACAAATGGGCAATAACCTCTCCAAGGCTTAATATATGAAAGCTTTAACGGAAAACAGTTAATAACAGCTCTGTAGCTTATTTCCCAAATAATGTAGCCTAAATGTGTAGTCCTGATGCTATCATTTACAAAAATACAAAAGAACACACATACAGGAAGAGCAAGTTATTCTCAATTTTTTTTTTGCTTTGAGAAAAACAAACGCTAAAGTGTATACTAAGTGTGGTAATAGGCTATACAAATTATTACTACATTTAATTAATACAATTAATACAATTAGGGCACATCCATAAGTTGTGAATTTGAACAGTTTTTCTCTGCAATAGAATAGGAGGAAACCGCTCCGATTATCCAGTTGTGGTGAGACTGCGTATATCCAGCCCATGCTCTAGTCACATTGTGCATGCTTTAGTTTCTTAGGCTAGTTTTTCAGACAATCAAACCATTAAAATATTGCATCTGCCATCTAGGTCTTCATCACCTACCAGATAGAAAGTAAAGAATTGTTGCCACAAGTTTGAAAGAGAATCACGCAGAAGAGTTTTATAGTTGGATGTGTTTAGAACAGCATTCTGGAAAATTTAACAAACTGCAAAAAGGCCCAGCAACTAACTACACAAAGAAACAAAGCCAGACACTTTCAGTTGTCTGTGTACCCTGTGGTATGACCTTCGGAAGAAATTCTGCCAACTAGCCAGAGCATTTTTATTATAACACCACACTGTGATTGAGACATCTATACATGTCAAACAATGCTCAGCAAAGCAAAAAATAAAAGGTGCATGAAAAAACAGCTCTGCTGTTTTCTGAGCAATCATCAACATCACAATGTATACTAAGCAGCTTTCAGAACTGGATCAAAAACCACACTAACACACAAATTATATTACTATTCTTCTCAGAACAAACGCTGACCCAGAAACCCATGTTCCCTACTCAATAACCCTAATCCTTACCCTAAACAAACCATAGGCCTATCCCCTTAACTAACCTAAATCGTTTATGCCTAAACTTAGCACTTACACCCAACCCTAACTGGTAATGCCTAAACCTAAAAGCAACTTTGACTAAAAGTAAATTCTATCAACTGTAAGTAAATCCAACACTAAGCCCACTGGAGAGAATGCAAAATATCACATTCTCTTGAGTGGGCAGCTGACAAACACTTATAGGGACGTATTTGACAGTTTTTGATGTGGAAAAACACACACAAATCAATGGCTGGACATATTCGATATTTTAGCAATGAGGAATAGGAAAATAAATCCCAAGAAAACACAGCGGCTTCGGAGGAAGGAACTGATAAAATACAGCATTCTCCAACCTTGAGGGCAAAGCTGCAACTTTAGTCCAGTTGGCAGCTGGCCAATTTACCATCCAAGGATGTGCTCCCGCTTCTCTAATTCAGAGCTCTATGCTCGGTCTCGCCTTAATAAGACTCATGATGGAAAGAGCTCACATGGAAATATGGCTCATTTTGCAAACTAAAAATGTGGCGCTATGGCCCACTAGTCATCAGTCCATATCATGGCATATAGTGAAAGATAATGAGCATCAAATACATTGCTAAAGTACAGAAGGCATCAAAACCTGACCTCACTTGTTCTGGCAGTTCTCTGACAACATTAGCAACTAATGTAGGCTAAAAGCTTTATACCAAACAGATTGGTATGCATCAGTGTGAACTCAAAATGAAAAGCTTTATACCAAACAGATTGGTATGCATCAGTGTGAACTCAAAAAGAAAAGCTTTATACCAAACAGATTGGTATGCATCAGTGTGAACTCAAAATGAAAAGCTTTATACCAAACAGATTGGTATGCATCAGTGTGAACTCAAAAAGAAAAGCAATCCCATGAAATACAGTATTTTCCTGACAGAAACACATATTTAATGCCTTCCAACAACGCTGTTAAGAGCAAATTACTTGTTTTACATCAGAATAATCACCAAAGTGTTGGTGGGCTTTTACTGTGAAATCTAATATGATGGGATGAGTAACAGTGTATGGCTGTTTGCACCTGAATCTATGTAGCTAAGGTTCGTGCCCAGGGTTTAGAATAACAACTGCAAAAATAGCAGCTAAAACAACATTAAATAAATATATTAATTATTATATTTCAAACACAGGTTTATCGGGTCCAGGACTTTCAGGCCCTACCCAACCCGTTTTATAAAGCAATTATTTGTGCCCTAACATGTTACAGTGTGCAAAACGAGAGACTTAAACAGTCTACAGACAGAAGGGCTGTCTATTCAGTACCACAGAGGGAGCTCTGCTAGCCTATATAATGTATAAGAAAAGATATTGTCCACCATCTCAGACAGTTGCTTGAATTAATTGGAATTTAAAATGTCATTTTATGTTGAGTGACATTAGCTTTGATTACATTTATTAAAGCAATCTGTAGTCTTTTTGTTAAAATGTTTCCTTTCGTTAATGATATTTCTCTAAAGACTATTCAGTTGATATTTCAATGGTTAACGCTAGTTCTGTGTCATCACATAACAAATCCAAAAACACACAAAAGAAATCAACGCTGTCAAAGAAAACTTCAATCTGATACATATGAAGCATCGTACGCTACAACACACCTGGTGCTACAAAATGATTGGGAAAGTCAAGCATTCCTTTGGCTCTATAGTCGAAAGGTTTGCACTTTAAATATGATTATATGTTTAAAGTAGATTCTCATGCCTTATCTGAGGGTAATTGTGTACACATCAATTTCCATTAAACTACTATTTAAAACACTTAATTTACATAGTGCCCCCTTTTAAAGTCACACAATGTATTGGGACAAATGTCTAAATAGGGGCTTCTGGTTGTCCATGTTTGTTTCGTCACATTATCTGTGAAGGCATAAGAGAGCTGTAATCGAATGACTATGCCAAGCAGTTCAATGGACTTTCTATACATTATTTTTCTATGGGTAAGAGATTGGCGCTTGTTTTGTTTGGTTTGTCGGTTAGATGATTACTGTAAGTTGCTCAGGATAAAAATCATCTATGAAAAAACATGAATGTATGTGGTGCCACTGGAAGTAAAGGAAGCTTTACTTCCAAAGACGTTATGAGGCAAACACACACACACACACACACACACACACACACACACACACACACACTAGGGGTGGCACGGTTCACAAAACCCATGGTTCGGTTCGTATCACGTTTTTAGGGTCACGGTTTTCGGTTCTGTATGGTTCTTGTTTTTTTTCTTTTTAATCTTAACACTCCAGAAATATACTCCAGTATATGATAGCTAGCCTAGAAATCTAGATGCACCCTAGCGGCAGCAAATATAATTTGCAGCTAGGTTCTGTCTAGCAACTCTCCGTTGACTTGCGAGCTGGAAAAAACAAATTCTGGCCAATCACATCGTGTATAGAGTCGGTGGGCGGGCTTTACGTAATTACAGAAAACAAAGAAATGGTTGTTGCTGTTGGCGAACAGAACAGTCTTTCGAATCAGCTTTAGCCGCAACTCTGGTAGACTTGGAGTTCATCTTTTTCATGAGAAATTAACAAAGAACAACACTGAAGTCATTCTTACAAAAGGGAGATTTGTTCTGAGTTTTGCCGACCGAACACTTTGTTGCTCTGGTTGGTTGTAGCGCTATCCTATTGCGTGCATTGGGAATTTGAAAGACAACCGTTTATCCCGCCCCTCGGATTCAGCACTGCCAATGGTGAGTTCCCAGACCCAACATCTTGATGTGGGTCTCGCTTGCCAGGCAAATATATATAGCTTGATTATCTACAATTTAGGATACAGTATTAAAAGATACTCCACCGTTGAGGAGCGATTGGCTCCGCTCGCGGCATCTCAAAATCTGACGAAAATCTTTTAAACTGACCTTTGTGGATCTAAAATAAAGACAGAGTCAGCAAATGTATGGCCTATTTCTTTATGGCCTATGTTTTCAGAAACATGTTTCAGTGAACTGTTTTTGTAAAATATGAGATCGTATTCAGAACGCCATTAGAGCCTGTTTTGAAATTCGGGAGCAGCCAGACCCACGTAACACGTTCATCCAATCAGATGCCATTTGTTCCTTTTGTCACGCTCATCCCGCTTGTCATTTCTGGTAAGTGTTTTAACATAGGTGTTGAAAGTGGGCACAACGGCAGTAAGTGGTTTGTGCACATTGGCAGTGTGCAACGCACACACGCACCGAACCGAGACAAGCGAACTGAACGCTTCAGATGTTTTTTCATGAACCGTGCCATCCCTAATATATATATATATATACACATATAGCAAGCACATTAAAATGAAATTGAATGGATAACTCATGGTAACAAGTAAAGATGGGCCGTTAACGATACCAGTACTTGGTATCGGGCCCGATACTGGGCATAAGTACCCGTACTTGTACTTGTGAAAAAGGCCAGATACTCCATGCCGATACTTCCTCCACATTTAAGAGTGTTACTGTACGTACACACCGCCAGACTTGAGCTTCAAAGTTTCCGGAAGTCATTAATTTTCAATGGAAGCCGGCTTCTCTCAGCTGCAAGGACGAGCAAATCAGTCGGCGTCGCGTTTTGTGGCGTGTTGAGCGACCAGAGCGTCAAGCAGAAAGTTGAAGTTTGTTCAACTTCATGGTAATGAGATATGACGCGATTCAGCGGCAAACGACAGTCAACCAATCGGAATTTAAGTATGTCAGCTAGTCTTCCTTGCTTGATGTGAATTTCCTGCCATGTCAGATCGGCCAAAGCGTCAAGCTCAAGCCTGTGGGGGGGGGGGGGGTGTACGTACAGTTATGCTGAGCATCGCTTTACAGATTAGCCATAGATGGCCATAGTTGTTTTCTTAAAGTGCCAGAGAGGGAACAGTAGCCTACTGTACAACAGGTACATGTAACGATTGGAACAACAATACCAACGAACTGGTAAATTTGATTCACGTAAATGGTTCAATGGAAATGTAGCTGTATTCCAGCATATTGATGATAACAACGTTTTACTCATAGCAATTCACCAGTAGAGTTCAAATGGCCAAACATGAATTGTTTCTCTCATCGCTATTTTCATGTAGCCTAATATTTGTAAAATTATAGGGGAATACATTAGAATCCTTTAAGGAAACGCGGACATTAGGTACAGGACCGAAAAAAGTCTGCAATTACAGTCACTGCATACTGTAGCGTTGCATTAATTAATAATACACCATCAGTAAGGAAAGACAATTCGGTAGTTTGCAACAACTCTGGGTGAACAAAATAATGGAAGTTCTGACATACTAACGTTAAGAAATATGTCTTCAAAGAAATACGATGTAGCCTATTTATATTTTGTTCAATAGATTACAGTGAAAGTACAGCTATAATTGTGTACTGATTATAATAAAACAATCAAATACCTAAACAGAATATTATATGATTAGGTAATTATCCCTGTTTGGAGAAAGTCACTTCAAACAGACATTTTCATCTTACATAAAACATCTGCAATGCTTAGTGCAAATGTGAACACAAACGACTATTGCATTCGCTTTCACAAACGTGTTTCTCTCATTTTAGCTAATTAGGGACGGAGACAAACTATTTACATTTGTAATAAATATTATGCATTCTTGACCTGCAATGTAAATCATGTTCTTCTGGATATGTAGGAACATTTACTTTTCTATATTTGAATTGGCTGATCAATATCTAAGAAACAGCAGATTTTAGCTTGATAAATGTAACATTTGGCATAGTTATTAAAAGTACTCGTATCGGCAAGTACCCAAAATAAAATACTCTGTACTTGTACTCGTTCCTTAAAAACTGGTATCGGCCCATCACTAGTAACAAGCTTTCTTTGTTACACATATGTAACATGCATGGTAACAAGCAGTCTTTGTTACACATTTGTAACAAGCTCAAAAAAGTGATCATTGTTACACGTGTAGGTACATACCACAATTACTGTCAGTTATATTATGTATTTACACTGTAACAATGGGTTGTTACACTTTGTTACAATACTAATTAATTTAATTACAGTGTACTTATTAATGTAATTACACTGTAACAAGGACCCCGAAAGTGTTACCAAATTTTTACGTAATACTAAATCCACAATACTCTACACCTTAGAATTAAATATGGAGCCTTAAATCAGACTCCATTCACACAAATTTTATCCATACAAAATGCAATAAGTGAACCAGATTGACATAAAAGCCCACCAGAAGAATAGTAGGCTGTGTGAATCGAACGACCTTCCACTCAATGTACCGGTGATACACATAAAACATGATTCTAAATATAACTGCATTACAGGTGGAATGCAAATTATTCAGCCGAACAAACATAATGGCAACAAATTGTACCTGGGCTACATTATGGAGCTATTACAGATTGGATGCCTATTCATTTTTTTTTAATATATTCGTTTGAAGAACAGAATATTTCCAAATGCAATACACTTCTCTCCTTAACAAAATGTTATTTTTTACTGATCAAGCGAGTAACCAAGGAGCGTGAAAAATAAATCAAGTCACGGCATCTTCTGTCAAGCTCAGAAATTTGTATTGCATCATAAATTTCATGAACCTTATTGTAGCTTATTTCCCCGCAGGTTTAAGAGACTATTTTTACCATATTTGGGTAATTAGTGGTGTGTTGATATGCAAATCGTAGAGGCTGTGCACGAACACTGATGCTAAGAACACGTGGTATTTATCAATAGTGATATTCTATCGGTGTGTTAAAAAAGGTCACCCGCTAGTTTGACAAATCAAACTTAATTAATGCACATTCTTTCATTCGTAAGTACAAATTTAGGATTGTTTATACCCACGGTTGATAAATGAGGCCTAAGCAGTAGCAGTGAAATTGTTTTATTTATAAAACATTTTGAAAGAAACATTATTACATTAGATTTTAAAATAAATATGCGCTTAAACCACTGCTAATGTGCTATGTACTACTTTAATATTGATGAGTAGCTAGTGGTAATGTGCACTTATGGTTAAGAGTAGGGGTGTTAACCCCGGTGTCATGGCCAAATTCCCAACCAGGCCTCACTTCAATCGTGGCCACCTAATAATCCCCCTCCTTCCTAATTGGCATATATAACTACTCATCACTCCACCTGATAGCTGATGTGTGGTGAGCGTTCTGGCACAAAATGGCTGCCGTGCATCACCCAGGTGGGTGCTACACATTGGTGGGGGATGAGGTGGGCTTTCCCCTTCACTGTGTAAAGCGATTTGGGTACTTTGAAAAGCGCTATATAAATTGAATTAATTATTATTATTATTATTATTATTATTAAGAGACTCGTCACTCGACTCAAACTCTTGGTCAAAGACTTGAGACTCGACTTAAGACTCTCATAAAATGTCTCCTGAAAATCTCTGCTCTTTCAAATGACTTAATCTTGCCCATTCTGCTAAAAATCATTGATTTACTGTTGAGTCCTGAGAGGCCCACCCATTGCAATTGCTTAAGTCTAAACCAAGTCTAATCTTTCACATGACATAAATCCATTGGTCGTATAAGCATGCTCTACTTCAACACTCAATAAAGGGCATTCTTAGGGTGAATTAAAAAGACAATAGTCGTGACACAGAAAAGATGTAAGACCTCAGTAGATGGCCTACAACATTTTTAATCAATGTATATACCAGTAAAAATAATAAAATATATAAACTGAAAACTGCATCAATGGGTGATGACATTTGGCAGGTTTACGAATTGTTTTGACAGTTTGAACATGAAAGTTCAAAACAATGTGCAACATTGTAACTGGTTCTTAGTGGGTTCAATTTCACGCCAATGTTTGGCACTCCCTAAGACTGTTGTGCAAGATATAATAAAGGTATGGCTTCCGATAATGTGTATAACATTTCTGACTTCCAGAACTTGTCTCTTACCACAGGCTGACACAGATCTCTGCACTATTGGCTGTTAAACAGGAACACAGAACTAAGCACTTGTTCAGTACAGGCCCAAGTCAGAAAATATTTGCCCTTAGGGTATAACTACGGTAAAAAGATTATAATAATAAAGTATTAACAAAAAAAAAAGAACCTGTTAACCATGTTTTCATTATGCTGCAATATGAAGGCAGTAACTTGGTATGGCGGGGTGCTTTACAATGCCACGGAATTGCCTTAATACCTGGAACAAACCATTCTAGTCCCATTAGCTTACTACCTAGAACAAACCATTCTAGGCCCAGCAGCTTAATACCTGGAACAAACCATTCTAGTCCCAGCTGCTAACAGCAAAGTGTAAAATTCAACATCTCCCAAAAAGGAAAGCTCACCTTCTTTCAAACCCACTAAGTGGGTCACTCACTGTTGAATGGCAATCACTCTATTCATATTACCCAAGTCCATCTGGTATCTGCCATTGTCTAAATGCAGTTATGCATGCTGTCCCCATTGCCTCCCAATGGTTAATTATGGAACTAGCAAGTATCCATGGAAGTCAATGTGAATGTGAGGTAACGGTACAGCCGAAAACACAACTCAAAGCACCAACGTGGCTAAATCGTTGAGTAAAAGTGACATGCAATTTTATGGTTGTCAGAGCATTTATTTGCAGAAAATTAGTCAAAACAAAAAGTGTCAGACCTGGAATAATGCAAAGAAAATAAGTTCAATATTCATTTATAAACACAATACTAATGTGTTAACTTAAGAGTTCAAAAATCAATATTTTGTGGAGTAATAAAAGTAAAAATAAAAATAATATTGCCTGAGGGATTGACAGTTAACTGACATCACACGTGTTTTCTGGGAAAGTAAGCATTACTGTTCTTCAAGTAACACGATCAAGCTGTCAACACAAACTCACAATTTACTTTGCAAAATAAAAGCTGTCACTGATATTTGACACATTGCAATGTATTTAAAGAATGTAACTTAATGTCCTTTCTTCTAGCAGCACTATATTGTGTTGGCAGCAGTTAGATATCTTTATTTCCAAATTAAAGTCATTTTTAAAATGCACTATTGTTTAGACAATTCCGTTGATCAGACATTGAATCAGGTGTGCTAGTTTATGGTTAAATCAAATACTTGCCATGTCTGGGGAGGCCCGAGGAGAGGTTTGGGAACCCCTGCCCTATATGCAGTAACAATAAACAGGGCAATTTCTATTTTTACTGCCAAGTATTGGCACTCTTCCAACAGTGAAGGAACGTGTGAATAGAATTATTAGAACAAAAAATAAATTACACTGAACTGGAAAAAACATCAATGAATATCTTTTCTACATAGATTTTCATACACCACGATTACCTAGTAGCCCTCCCAAATGTCCAGTATTTGTCAGATGCATTTCAGTCACCCAATGTTATTGGTGCCAGTCTGAAAATTGTCACAATACAAATCGGTTTACGGTAGTAATTTCCATCTCCGAATGCATTGCACATGTTTTACAATGTTTTTAAAGGATATCAAAATGCAAACGAAGAACTATTAAATGAGGCATGTTCCAACACAAGTTAAAGTGACATTTATTTAACAGTTGTCTTGTGATGTGATGAGTCCCAAAAGTCAAATTTAATATTAAAATGTGGAATTGTATCAATATGCCCAATATAAGCCAACCCATAGATTTAGAAAATGCTACACAAATGATTTTCCCAACATGCAACCGATAATTCCTAAGATAGGCACAAATCAGAAAGGCGTCTGGTGAACAAAGAAAAGACCACAAAAAAGATAAAAGCCTATGAACTGGTCGCTTACCTGTCAAATGACATGAATATAGATAACATACAGTGGGGAGAACAAGTATTTGATACACTGCCGATTTTGCAGGTTTTCCTACTTACAAAGCATGTAGAGGTCTGTAATTTTGATCATAAGTACACTTCAACTGTGAGAGACGGAATCCGAAACAGAAATCCAGAAAATCACATTGTATGATTTCTAAATAATGAATTTTCATTTTATTGTATAACAATTATTTGATACATCAGAAAAGCAGAACTCAATATTTGGTACAGAAATATTTGTTTACAATTACAGAGATCATATGTTACCTGTAGTTTTTGACCAGGTTTGCACTCACTGCAGCAGGGATTTTGGCCCACTCCTCCATACAGACCTTCTCCAGATCCTTCAGGTTTTGGGGCTGTCAGTGGGCAATACGGACTATCAGCTCCCTTCAAAGATTTTCTATTGGGTTCAGGTCTGGAGTCTGGCTAGGCCACTGCAGGACCTTGAGATGCTTCTTATGGAGCCACTCCTTAATGCCCTGGCTGTGTGTTTCAATGCTCTTACTGAGGGAAGGAGGTTGTTGGCCAAGATCCCTCGATACATGGCCCCATCCATCCTCCCCTCAATACAGTGCAGTCGTCCTGTCACCTCTGCAGAAAAGCATCCACAAAGAATGACGTTTGCTCCTCCATGCTTCACGGTTGGGAGGGTGTTCTTGGGGTTGTACTCATCCTTCTTCTTCTTCTTCCTCCAAACACGGCGAGTGAAATTTAGACCATAAAGCTCTACTATTGTCTCATCAGACCACATGACCTTCTCCCATTGCTCATCTGGATCATCCAGATGGTCATTGTAAAACTTCAGACGGGCCTGGACATGCACTGGCTTGAGCAGGGGGACCTTGTGTGCGCTGCAGGATTTAAATCCATGACGGCGTAGTGTATTCCTAATGGTTTTCATTGAGACTGTGGTCCCAGCTCTCTTCAGGTCATTGACCAGGTCCTGCCATGTAGTTCTGGGCTGATCCTTCACTTTCCTCATGATCATTGATGCCCCACAAGTTGAGATCTTGCATGGAGCCCCAGACCAAGGGAGATTGACCATCATCTTGAACTTCTTCCATTTTCTAATAATTGCACCAACAGTTTTTGCCTTCTCACCAAGCTGCTTGCCTATTGTCCTGTAGCCCATCCCAGCCTTGTGCAGGTCTACAATTTCATCACTGATGTCCTTACACAGCTCTCTGATCTTGGCCATTGTGTAGAGGTTGGAGTCTGAAGCTGTTTCTCAATGTCAAGGATCCTTCCTTGATAGGACTGATCCTTCCAAGTCAGGTCTTTCAGAGGCTAGGCGAGACTCCTTCTTAGCATTCGGAGAACATGTAAATGGAACGTAATGGAACAGGCTAGCAAGTGCACGTCATTGCGTCATTACGTCAGTGAAAAGGTCCGTTTTCGGCGCTGCAATTCAATAGTTT
>JACXGM010007485.1:0-30578 GCA_016801145.1 Umbra pygmaea
AGCACTAGTGTATCATATCAAATTTAAAGTGCTGGTACACAGACCAAAGAAAACATGTCACGGTCCATATACTTTTGGAGTTCACTGTACGTAGGCAACTGTCAATGGTAAGTTAACAGGCTGATATTCATTGCATCAACAAAAAAACAGCAGTTCAGGATGAATAGAACGCGGGTCCAGGTTGTTTAGTCTCCACCAAGACAACAAGGTTTAGTCCTAAATTAAAGGTTTAACGGTCACGACCACAATAGCACAGATTCAGTACTGCTCGTGTGATATGCTACATGAATCGAAAATGTGTTCTGTGAATTCACAAAGGAAAACAACTACCGGTTTCAAAGGGTCTTAGCTTTTACAGGCTAGCTTTAAAAACTGTTTTGTAACAAAAAGAGAAATACTTTCAGAAGTTGGAAAAGAGAAACAGTGTGTGAAATGCAAGTGTTGAACAAGACAGAAAAATCCAAGCTGGGTGCAGGTAAATAGAGACTGTCGTTGTAACCGATATTCAACTAAATGCTAATGGTTTTAATTTATGCATGTCTTTCTGAACCAGGTGAACTAGAAGGCAGGTGATTGGTTAGGCTGCAAGGAAGAAAGAGGTTCTTGCACATGTATATTATCAGAGTTAATCCCATAGAAATATAATGGATAGAAAGGCCATTCCAATTCAAATCAATGTAGCAGAATGGTCAGAGTGGCAGCCATTTTTATGTGTACCATTCCATTGCAAAGATCTAGCGGCCTACTTCCGCATTAAACTTATTTGCGTGTTGTCACCATGACAACTAATAACAATCGCCATTTTGTTGTGTACTAATCGAATGACCACGCCAAGAAGTTCAATGGCCTTTCTATCCATTCTATTTCTATGGTTAATCCATTTCATGGTAATTATTTTCATTCAAATCCAACCTGCTTCACACAGAGATTTAAGACAAACCACACTGTTTAATAAACCTTAAGGAGACTGTGGATGTTAGCACTCACAGGGATGTAGAAAGTATTCATCTTGGTGTCTTCATTTGCAGTAAAAACCATACCTATGAAGTTAGGAGAAAAAAAGTCCTGAATGAGTGACTGTGTTCAAACACAACGGGTGGATCTACTTTTTAACATAATTACTTTAGCAAAACAAAAAAGTAAGGATATGTGGCACTGTTAAAAAAGGCCCACTGTCTGCTGGTTTAGTTTGCGAGCATATCTGCAAAAAGCCCAATCCATAAGCATAGGGTATCAGTAGTAGGTATGCAGGCAGCAGACTAGAAAGAGACAGCTTAATCACCCTAAGGACTTAGCGGGTTTTTTAATTAAAATGTATGTAACCATGATACAATCATTATACCATAAAAAAAACTTGCCTTCCTCATCTTCATCTGTTCTTTTAACTACTATCACTCATATATGTTGCTCTAAGGATTTTAAATAACAGTAATTACATCCTGAATGTGCATATTAAACAGTTTAACATAAGTTCTCACTAAAGACTGCTATAATAATACATAATTACTGGTAAAATAGCTGTAAGTGAATAAAGTAGCTGTCTCATTTCAAAAGCCCTATCCGGGCTTTCTAAAAGTAGCATTTCCCTGGTGCAGACTGGGTAGGACTTGTGGATAAGGTCACTTAGCACCACCTAGTGGTATATCGGCATATTGGCAAATGGGTAAACATGTTACAACAGTGAACAATATGTATATAGTGCCTGGCTCATTGAAAAAGTAATCATAGGTGATTCTCACCAGAATCGGGGTAGATGCACACGTCGTTGATGTTGGCTTGGGGCTCAATGGAGGAAAAAACTTTTCCCTGGGGTGGATAAGATGAGGTAGGGTTTCAATATGTTGTGGTCCTGTGACAGTTCATCTCTCCTCTAAACAACTGTCGACTCACCCACTCATCCATTAACATGACATCTTCCCCCTTGGCTAGTTATGCTACCTGGTTTTAGCTTGATACACACTAGATAACTACATATTTTCCAACTAGATAGCCTATCTGTCATGTTAAACCTGTTTGTGATTACTGTTCTCGCAAGTCTGATTAGCACATGACAATAAATAATTTTTTGAGTTAAACTGAATGGGTGGAGGCAACAATGTATTTGTCTGAGTTCTATTAATCAGGCTTGGATCTACATCAATGTATCCTGCCAATAATGTCTTACTCTACTTCATGCATATCAGTTAAATCACTTATATCCTAATTTGGTTGCAGCAAAAACTGTGAAATAAACATTTAATCTCTCTAATTCATATGCAGAAAGTAGTTCAGATGTCTCTTCCACCTAATTTATTATGGAACATCTGAACAAATGCAGGTGATAAAAATGTGTTAAAATAGTCTTTTTCCAACATTAATAAACCATTACCGTGTCCTTGTGCCAGATCTTGAGGATCTTGGTATCTGCAGACAGAACCAGGTCTAGCTCATTCCGGAAGTTGACAGATTTAATAGGAAGGCCGTAGTTATGGTCTTTTACCAGCAGGGGACGGCTGGAGCGCAGGTCATAGAGGAGGACCTACATCATCAGACAGAGAGGTCATCAATGGGAAAATGTGAGCGCAGTGGAATATTTAGGCAATAACTCAAACTACATCGTTCACGATTTTGGGATGTAAATAACCTTAAATTAAAGCTAAAAGTCTGCACTGTAACTTCGTTAGACATTGCTTCGTTTAAAATCCATTGCGCTAGATAAAGAGCCAAACAACAAAACTTTCCTCACTATCCTAAAACTTCTGGGCTTTACTGTGATTTTCCCAGCTATTAGGTCACAAAAACACCCCCATTGTAAAAGTTCCTACCTGCCCTGTGCTGGTTCCCACAGCCATGGTGAGAGATCCGCTAAACTTTAGCGCAGTGACGGTCGGCAAACCCTGCACTCTGAGATAAAAACATCCAGACCATGAATTAGCAGGGATTTCGTTAGCACACTGCAAAATACTGACTGTTGAGAAACAAAGTAATTATTATATTAATATAATACAATATTATAAACAGATTACAATCCAAGCAGATTTTGAATCTTAATCCATTCCTGGTGGGCAAGAAAATTTAAACATGAATCCTCAACTTCATATATTCCCAACTATGTTCATGTATGTTGGAATAGTTTGCTCTTGCGCTGTTATTTTTTTTATTTTGCAGAAAACATTCTAATTTGTACCTAGATTAGGTCCATGTAATATGTCTGTATGGAATATTTGTGTATATATATTGAGGTAGAAGAGCTAATATATTAGCATACAATGACTTTTTAAATATATATTGAGGTAGAAGAGCTAATATATTAGCATACAATGACTTTTTAAATATATATTGAGGTAGAAGAGCTAATATATTAGCATACAATGACTTTTTAAATATATATTGAGGTAGAAGAGCTAATATATTAGCATACAATGACTTTTTAAAAATTTATTGAGGTAGAAGAGCTAATATATTAGCATACAATGACTTTTTAAGGAACAAATTGAGGAAATGTCTGTCTTCTAGTATCCCAGCGATGTTTTTCTGAGCTACAAATTCAAGGACATTTCGCACTCTATGTTGAGTATACCCAGCTTCATCTAAATGTTGAACTTACTCTGTTCCCACAGTGACACTGCTTAGGGCACAGTCCAACAGCCCCACCCGGCTTCGTACACGTGGGTCCCAGCACTCTACTTTGCCCTAGCCACCAAACACACAAATGATATGGTTAGACACACAGGAGCGCACTCACCTAATGTTGGAAAACCAGGTTTAGGTTATGGCCAAAAGTTAAGCTCACCTCAACTGTTCCTGAGGCCAGGAGTTGATGGACAGGGTTGATGTCACATACGTTGTGCTCCCTGTTAATCAAACCGAGACACGATCACACCACGAGTTCTCGACTAGTAACATTTCTCAATGTTTTATCAAAATAAGATGTAATATCAGATTATTCATAAAAAAATTAAGAATTACTGAGCTGTATTTTTTCCAAAATGTTTTGAATTGAGGAAGCACACTTCATCAATGTAAATTTGTTTTGCATAGCGTTGCAGATTTTGCTAACATTTATAATATTTCTTATTCTTGAAATGTTTATTTTACAAACAAATCTGTATTTTGGATGTTTTAAATTTTTCAGAAAATCCAACAAATAAGTGGTACACTAAACTTACAAAAGTTTATTATTAACTTTTGTGTATAGTTGCTCTCATGAAGCCAGTTTTGTGAATGTACAGTATACTTACACAGCATCAGTCTGAAGAGAGCTGAGAAATCTGCCCTGCTCCAGATTCAGTCTGTATATCTCTGAGCTGAGAGAAAAAAGGTTCAGTCTTACTGTGGACAAAACATGGTAGTTTTAAGCCAAATATAATGCATAGTACATAAAAAAACAAGTACAATTACAAGCACACAAGATGAATATCATGGTCAATAGTCTGATTAACATTTTTCATCTTTGTCCATCAACAATATAGCTACTTAAACAAAATTTGATAACAGCATAAAATTGCCTATCATAATCAAATATTCCATGACATATGCCATGAAGATTTTTAGGACAGGTCATAATGACTTTGTTTAAATTACATTACATATATGCCTCCCTAAAAACAGTCAGATGAATACTGTGGCACCCAGATTGCCATAAAAGCGTAAGAAGAAAGAATACAGTAGGCTATATGAATCAAACAGCATTGCACTCAATATACCATTGATAAGCAGCAAATATGCTTCCAAATATGACTGCAATAGGTTGGAATACAATTTATTCAGTAGGACAAATATCATTCCATTTATTTAGGCTAAATTGTAAATATTAGACCCCAGCTGTCTGATGTTTGGAAGGCATTTAATTTATTTGTTAAAACCACTGGTGAATCCACTGAGAATGTAAAATGCAGAACATTCCGCACATTCTTTTTTTAAAGTACTGTATATCGTTGTTCTTCCTTTTTTAACTTTACATAGCGTTACATAATTGTCCAGTTTGTATAATTGGATTTGCCTACTGAGTGTCTTTTCTCATGTACTCAATAAAAACACATAATTAACGTTTATCTGGTTGGATGCCAATTATTTGACATTTTACATTGTGTTGTTATTTTACAGACACTAGTTGGTGATTATAATCTATCTACATACATACATACATACATATTTAGGGGCAAAAGCAGCACCCATTGCCTTAACCATGAAAACACTTAATTAATTTATTAATCATGTGAATATTAATGTGAACACTAATTTCTACTAATAAATAGAATGTTTGCTTATGTTGTTGTTTGCATACATGATTTAAACACCTTAAACCTTTGGCCTTTACATTACCTTGGAAAAATGAACACATTGCGATGTCCATTATAAGGTTTGTTCAGAACATCGGTGTTTATCCCTAAATATTTTCTAAATTGTTCACTTGACACTGCGGTCGTGCACTGTCAAAGCGTGGGATTAATTTCAGTAGCGTTTAAAAACTAAAATATGATATAGAAATATCAGGTCGCCCCAGGTCGTTTGTCTGAGCCCAGGGTTTCGAAAGTCTGGTGATGCGCCTGGTGTCCTGTATGGACATTAGACAATAAATAGGATCACATTATTTAGTCATTATAGCTGCATCGATTATCACATTAAACGTGTCTTTTTGAAGCTAAAGGAGCAACTTGATCTATTTGACGAATTGCTTGAACTGCACATAATTACTCATTAAAAACATGTGGTAATTTGGGTGTTAATAATAAGCTTATATGTACCTTTTTTTTTCTTTATTGTACTTTAGTGTTACATACGGTAATTGTCCAGTTTGTATACAATAGTTTGATTTGCCTACTGGAGGTGTTTTCTCAATAAAATCAAAAAATTATATTTTATCTGGTTGGATGCCAATTTTTTATATTTGACATTATGTTGTTATTCATCCAGACATGAGTTGGTTATTCGCCACTGAGACTTGGCTATTCAGACAAGAATATATTAATTTAATAACGTATATTTTCAATATTAATATACATGTTGAACCACAATTGATTGGTGGGGTAGTGCGCAGGGAGGGTGCGCCGTTTGTAAAAAAACACATTCAGCGTGCGATACATGCGCTAAAATACAGTAACTATTATTTGAAGTTCATTAATATTTCATTATAATTCAGCTTGGATTTCAATCCCCAGATCTGAGAAGACCTCTCGAGTAAGTGGTTGTGAGTAGTTGCATACCCAATTTAATATGATAGTATTTGTTTTCATGTAAACATACTCAGTACAGAAATCAAACCAGTTTGGCTTTCAACTCTTACCTTGCCCCGACAAAGTAAATGTCACAGGAGGGGTAGTGGTAGGAAAGGTCTCTGCCAAACTTGGGAATGCGCATCTTGTAGTAGTGTCCATGCTGCGAGTGGAATTCCACATACCGATCACAGCGCAGGATCACCAACTACAAACACATACACAGTAAAAATAAATAATAATATATATATCATAAAAAATGTTTTAAAGAAAATATTTTGTAACCCCACTGCAGATCAAGAAAATCAAGGAAGGCAAGTCCATCTTACCTTTGAGTAGTCGTCGGACAGAATGTCAAAAGCCACAACTATGAGGGAGAAACCACATTTTGAAATCAGCTTCAAGGAAAACAACGAAAGGTTGCAAACCCTACGCAGGTTTTAAGTATTAAAGTGTGAAGCGCATTCTGAGTAATGGAGAACAAATCTCTTGTACATTTCCATGTCACAGCTCATACCAAGTTGCAAACATCTGTGCTGCTTTGTTTACTTAAGTCACTATATTATTTAGGAACAATACATTTCTGTTCTGAACTTAGAGTAGATTCAAAGAGTTAAGAGGTATAAATACATTTAAGTATATACATGTGTGTATTTTCTTTTAAATGTATTATTTTGCAAACATTCCAGTATTTTTTCCTTTAAGAATTGTTTTCCATTATTTTTTACATAAGTAAATCTATTTTCATCACTTTTACTTCATGACTTATTACACAACTCATCCCTTTGTAGCAGCCATACCATGAACAATATTTGAAACATCCAATTGTGAGTGTGAAGATGTCCAGGTGTACTGTCGTTATAAGGTCAGAAGAGCAATCATTAACTGTGTCCAGGTGTCATGTTATTATAAGTTCAGCAAAGTTATTATTAAGTGTGTCCAGGTGTCATTATAAGGTCAGCAGAGCTACCATTAAGTGTGTCCAGGTGTACTGTCAGTATAAGTTCAGCAGAGCTATCAATAAGGGAGTCCAGGTGGGCTGATACCATTGCAAAAAAAGCCACTTCACAACAAACCAAGCGAGGGAAACTTGCAGGGCATCCTATTGCATATCAGAGTTCCTAATTACCAAAGAAGCAGAATAATCAATGAATTTGCTAAATACAACTAGTGGGCGTATGACTTACCATCCGAATCCACACACCGTTCAAACTTTAAGGACAAGTGATATGTATCATAGCATCGGATCCTGGGTTTGTATGTGCCTAAAGGATGTCAAAAGCAAGTAACAAGTCCATAACAGCAAATATACACATTTTATGATTACTGCATACATCACAGTTATACATTACATAATACAAATTTAATCTGGCAATGACAGCAAGCCAAAACATCACCTGCTGCTAAAATGAACTGCCCATCCCTTGAAACTTTAATGGAGTTGCACACAGTTGGCATTTCAAAGTCTTGGATGAGCTCGATCCTGCGTTGGATGTCTGAGAGGAAATAAAATGAGGTAGGTGAGACATAATGAGAGCAGGAAGTGAACTGTTGTCACTTCGCTGGCAAAACAAACAACTGTAACTTTAGACATCATGATTCAAACTAAAATACTCACCAAGATCACTATTTTGCAATGCTCTCTTCTTCCGATCGGAGATCCACTGGAAAACAAATAATGAGACGTTTGTTATCCATCACATACACACGTTAGGTCTGGAATGCTTACTTTGTAAACTCATACCCAACTTCATAGCAGTTACAATAAAACTACATTTTTGATGGTCATGAATTAAGATTGCTGGCTAGATTATAACAATTCCTCTATTTAATATGTACATTCAAATCATTTGGCAGACGCTCTCCAGAACGATTTACAGTAGCGAATGTATACATTTACATATTAATCTTACTCGAATCCACAACCATAGAGTTGTACTGTACAGTACAGTACAGTACAGTACAGTACGTAAATGTCAATCTCTACCATGTGAACAACACGGGGAAGACACAGAATAATATCGATCGGTATTAATAACATTAACATTAGGTAGATGTTTTCTAATGTTATTCTAATGTTATTAATCATCTTAACTACCAAAACAAACAAGTTTCAGCTAGCTACTTGTAACAGCGAACGTGTCATACCTCAGGAAGAGACTTTCCATGGCTTAAATTATAAATCTTCACATCATTAACACTGGATATCTGCATGATTTAGGCTATCAAAGACGTTTTCTACTCATAGCAATTAGTGTACGATGAGTACCGGTAACAACTCATGCCCCACGTTGCTACAAACAACAGGAAGTGTTTCAGTTCCAGTCCGTGTGGAACCGTAGTATCCACAAAATAATAGTCCGGCGTCGAGCACCTATTTCTACAGTGTCTCCTTACAATGATATTTCAACCCGTTCAGGACATGCGACATGTATTCGAAATGTTAATTTCAAGTTTTGATGTTATGGCATAGATGCTAGATCTGGTTAAAATACTGTATAATAAGATCAAACAGTGAAATAAAAGCAATTGAATGTCTACATGGATATATATTTTTATTTTATTGACTATTGTCAAGTGTTTAAAATCCTTCGTTGTTGAGTTTGTACGTCTGATTTTTAAAATAATATAATATGCCTAACGCTCAATATCATATTGGTATGTTTTTAAAGTTTAAAGCTTTTAATTTTATTATTCACATTAACAGAGATTTGAATGCATGAACAGTAAAAATACTGTGTCACAGCTCCAGAAATTCAGTAATAGTAAAAAGAAACATAAGAAACACAGCCTTAGCGCCTGAATCAATTTAATGAGGACCTTTTAACAGCCTGATGGTCTGGGGCAAGAAAATGTTATGGATTCTAGGTTTTGACAGGGTGCTCCTGTAGTGGTGGTGTCTAGTGGACTTTCATAATTTGAAAACAAATGATTTCACTATTTGAACAGTGGAGGCTGGAAACTGAGGAGAATGGGCTCATATATTATTGGCTGAATTGCTGGAAATGTGATAGTATCTCACACTGGGTATACTGCATTCCATTTACTCCTGTTCAGACATGAATATGAGCCTATCCTAAATTAAGATTCACCAGCCACAATGTATTCGGCCTCCATCCATTGTCATGTATTAAAAGAGTTTTCGGTTGCCATGTTGTTGTTGGTCCAATATTTTAAACCCCCAAAGGTGCTTGGTACCTGTGATAACATCAAACATTTTTAAAAGCCTAATTGACATGGAGGGCCTAGTGTATGCAGGTTTTTGCTTTTAGCTTGGACAAGGCTGATGGAGTAGCTCACTAATTGGTTAGGATCTCCCCTCACCTGGTAGTCTAGGTCCTAATGTGGCTCTAATTGAAGGGAAAAAACAAAAACCAGCATACACTAGGCCCTCCATGGAAGGGTTTGGAGACCCCTGATCTAGAGTATATGAACAGTATTTGTACAGTAATACTTCAAGTAATTTAAAATGAAAGAACATCTAGCAGATGCTGATGGGTTATACAGGATCACTGAAAGTATATATGCAGTATGTAAACAGTAATATTATGACTGAATATTCAGTATGTAGGGTATGTAGTCAGTATACAGTAATAGTGCAAGTGATATAAAGTGAATAGGCCACTAGGTAAGTAATGTAAATTAAGTATATGAACAGTATATATACAGTAGTTGTGTAAACACATATTAACTGAATTGAGCATCAAGATAGTACAGTTGGTAATGAATGAAACATCAATCCCAAATTGACAAGTAATGATGGGTGATGGTGTTACCTTTGAGAGTTGAGTCCAGTGGACGGTCAGTGCGGGGGCTGATGGGGGGGCACTAATGTGAGAATTTGTGTTCAGCAGGGTAACACCATCAGGGAAGAAGCTGTTCCACAGCCTGCTTCTCCTGCCATCCAGGCTTCTGTACCGCCTCCCGGATGGGACTAAGGCAAACAGTCCATGGCTGGGGTGGAAGGGATCCCTGATGATGTCGTGTGCCACCCACAGACACCACTTGTTCTTGATGTCCTCAACGGAGGGGAGCTGGGCACCGATGATGTACTGGGTGGTTTTCACCACCTGCTACAGGGCCGATCTGAGGCAGAGCACTGTGATACACACTGTGATACGCACTGTGATACGCACTGTGATACACACTGTGATACGCACTGTGATACGCACTGTGATACGCACTTTGATACGCACTGTGATACGCACTGTGATACGCACTGTGATACGCACTGTGATATGGACTGTGATATGCACTGTGATACACACTGTGATAAAGTTGGTCAGAATTCTCTTAATAGAACAGCAATAGAAGTTGACCAGAATCTGACAAGTCAGGTTTGCTTTTTTAGCTTACTTTATTTATGCGATGGAAATGCAACAGATTCTTATTCAGCTAATACCATATGTTACCATATGATTTCAAACATATTCAAAATGAATGAAAATATATTTTTGAGAAGCTGACATCAATCCTTGATCTAGACGAGGGCCTTATTTATTAATTTAAGGAATTTATACTCATTGTATTCATTTTAGTTCCCTGAACAAATATTTAACCTTAGATAATCGTTCTGATTATTTATTTAATCAAAATTTCCCTGCCAGATTATCAAGCATAACTAGGCTATAGAATCTGACCTTGATCTTAAGAAATCTAGGAGGATCTAAGTTGTTCATGCATACCAAATCGAACAATATTTGCTCAAATTATTTGACAATGTCAAGTAAGGAAAACAATAGATTTTGCTGCACCCCTTGTAGTAGGTTATTATGTGAAAAAAATTGTAGTCTCCAATAAAAGGAACATCTCTTTCTCTCATGCATTGAGTAAGAAGAAGTCAGTGCATGGATATGGGAAACATGAGCTGATGCCTCTGAATAAGCAATGTGACTAGACGTATGTAAATGTTTGTGCGTCTAGGCTAGTTCCTTTACAGTGGTGTAACAGTAGTCATTCTTAGCGGATGGCTGTGCTGTCCTCCTCGACACTTCACCTAACAAGTTTGGCGCAGAACAAATTCCTTCTTTTCTCCCAACCAAGGTCTGAAAACCTGTGAGTGTAGCTCGGAATGGGCGCTCATAACTAACGGTAAAACAAATTTGCATTTTATTAAGCAGTGAACTGCATTTATTTCCTAATTGTCCAACTCATTTACCTGTCAGACTATTAGAGTGCAATGCCATGTCGTTTATAATATTTCGTCAGGGGAACGAAATCACAAGTTAACCTTTAAATTAAAGATTGTTTCATGGAAATTTCAAGGCTTGAGTAAGTTTTATGGTTAGTTTTGTAAATGAGTTATACAAAACTGTCCACTGTATGTAATCAATTATTTTATTCATTTATTGGATTATGCTGCACTGAGCTTATAGCTGTATTGTGTTATAGAAATGTGTTATATGGTATGGGGTCCACAGTATAATAAATTACTGTTTTATTTTTTAGGGTTTGGGAGCAAAGGGGATCCTGAATGTAAGCCAGAGACAGGTGGCAACAGCAAGGTCATGACAGACTTCTGGTTAATATCTGTTCCTCAAGACAAGACCAGCTCGCTCTCTCTGGAGAAACTCAAGCACACTGTAGCCAAAAACAATCTGGCCTCCAGCTTCAGGTTCTCCATCCCAGATTTAAAGGTTAAGATGTTTCTCATAGCTACCAATAGGCTCAAACTGGAAAAATAACAGATCACTTGATTTGGAACGTACTGCCTTTAATTACCAACTTCCCAGCTATACAAAAATATAACCCTGTTATTAACCCTTGACAATACATCAGATCAATAATACTGAATAGTAAGTTCAACAGTGGTAACCACCAGGTTGGTGTATATTCCAGAAGACAAAAGGTTTCTTATTGCCTCTCCATCACATTTCAATTTGCAAAGAATGATAAAGTATTTTATCTCCTTTTTAGGATGCTATGAGAGGTATAAAATGCAATTGCAGCCTGTCAGTCACCTGTATTAATATTACATTTCAAGTGTTATGACTACTTCTAATTTCCCAGGTTGGAACATTGGATGTCCTCCTTGGTGTGTCAGATGACCTCTCCAAACTGGATACTCAAGCGGAAAGGTAAGACACTTTCAGGGTAATGTTAGTGTGTTTTGTGCCTCTGTTTCCTTACTGTGCAGTAGGCTAGTATACTCCTCTTGCTTTACCACTAAGTTCAGTGTAAAGTCTTTTTCATGATTAATTCATGTTGGAAGACACTAACACATTTTGTTCCTGCTTTTCCAATGACTTACAGTAGGAGCTGGGCAGTCTGAGTTTAATTAGAAGCGCTTTCATAGCTAAGTTACTGATTAGCACAATATTGGGAAGGAAATTGCTCTCATTAGACCCAGAGGTTTGAGTTAACCTTTTGGAAACTTTTGACCTTTGCTGTCAGCAGAGGACGAGACACTGAATCCTGTAGTCTCTTGTTACGAGTGCTAAACACATCCCTTAACTGTAAAGTGTTCTTGTGACATTAGTAGTTTTGGTGTGTAGTGCTCTTTACAAACTATTTTCTACCCATTTGGCTCGTGTGACATATATGCTCTATCACGGTGAGTTGCTTGTCCTTCTTTGACTTCCAGAGTATTGCAGAGGACAGCTCAGTGCATGGCAGAGGTGATGGAGCAGTCCAGTGATAAAGTGATGGAGAATGCCCTGACTAACGGTGGTAAGTCCCACAGACAATTACCCGAACTCGGGCCTAGAGTCAAACTGTACAGTATAGTAAACTCCCTGAAAAAAGCTGATCACACAATCTACAGTTGGAACACATCTGAAAGCATGTAGGCATCTGGCGGCCTCTTCATATACATAAAAGTGTATTTGCACACATGCAAAAGTATACAAATTAGTAGTGAACACAAGAATGTAAGTGCACACACACACACAGCAGACATGCATGCCACCTTGCTACCTGTTTACATCAGATCAGATTGCATATGTGTCATGGATGCAATAAGGAGCCGTTTGAAAAAGCAAAGACCGATGATTACTACTAGTGCACAATATGTTTCTACCCTCTAGATCATTGTCAATGCAACATCTTCTCTTTGAGGCTTTTAGCTTTTTGTTGTATAGCTAAAAGACAACTAGGTTATACTGTTTTTCCCCTCGTCTTCAAACCACTTTTCCCTTCATCAGACAACAAGACTCATCATAAAGTCTCCCAGTCTCCCTTGAAAGCCTACTTCAAGACCTTGCTGGGTATTTTTGGCTTGCAGTGGAGCATTGCTGTATTTTGACTTGCGTTTGAGCTGTGCTTCATTTGGACTTGCATTGGAGCCATAGAAATAGAATGGATAGAAAGGCCATTGAGCTGCTTGACGTGGTCATTCCATTAGTACACGACAAAACGGCAATTGTTGTTAGTTGTCACGGTGACAACGAGTGAATTAGTTTAATGCAGAAGTAGGCCGCTAGATCTTTGCAATGGAATGGTACACGTAAAAATGGCTGCCGCTCTGACCATTCTGCTACATTGATTTGAATTGGAATGGCATTTCTAATCATTCCATTTCTATGGTTTGAGCATTGCTGTACTTTGTTGGTTTGATTCAGGTTTACATTCATTGGTGTGCCTTTGTGTGTCTCAGCAAGTCCCTGTTGGCTGAGTTCTGTTAAATGCAGAGCCCTGTGACATGTTGTCTATGCATCTTAACAGGGGAGCTGGTCAGTTATTTGACCAAGTTCCAGTGGGACAGAGCCAAGTACCCAACTGCACTGCCGCTTAAGAGCCTGTCAGACATCATAGCCAAGGTATCCCTCTAGTCATTCTGCTATAACCACTCTGAGTACATGTTGTATTCAAATTCCTATCTGTTTTTACTACTACGTGCATCAGCAAGTCTCCCAGGTGGAAACAGAACTACAATCTCGGGGCGCGGCATACAGCCAGGTCACATCCTGTTTGAAGGGCTTTGAGCGCAAAACAGCGTGAGTAATGTCTTCTCGGAAATGACTGGATGACCCGAAGGGGGTTCTGAAAGTAGTTTCTGATATCAAGAGCATGTGATTTTTTTCTCTGCAGGGGGAGCTTGCTGACTCGCCCGCTGACTGACATTGTAAAAAGAGATGACCTTGTAGAGTCGGAGTACCTCACCACTCTGCTGGTGGTGGTGTCCAGGTCCGTCATACACAACATGAACTGGCTGAAGAATCTCTGCCTTTGATTATTTATGTGTTTGTGTTGTGTTACAGGGCAACCTATGTACAGTGGGAGAAGACCTACGAATCCCTGTCAGAATTTGTGGTGCCTCGATCTAGCAGGTACAAGTACCACAAAAAAAATAGATGACTTAACTACTTTTTCTTGGATATTAAGGTAATAAATGCAAGACATCTCATCTGTGGTTGGTCAGGCACAGTCCCAGCACACAATTGTCAGAGAGGCTGGCTCTCTGTTCAGGTCAGACTATCTGGAGGTGTAAAGTTACCAAAAGAAAAGAAGAGTGATTCCGACTAAGCTCAACTTCATTGACATTAATGCTCTCAGTGGCTCAAACTGTCATTGTTAATGTTTTCTTTTATGAGTCATACAGACACTGACCTCAGTGGTATAGTTTTTTTTATTAAAATGACAAATATAGCCAGTCTGTTTATTAATTAACAAAAGATTTTGTTACAATATATCTGACATTATATATTTTCATCGGTTTAATCACGTGACTGTCAAAGTGAAACTTCATTTGTCTCTCCTAGCTAATACAACATTGTGATAATAACTTGCATGCCTACAGGAAGGTCTATGAGGAAAGTGAGGGAGCCATTTTCACAGTAACCCTCTTCAAGAAGGCTGTTAGTAACTTCAAAGCCAATGCCAAACACAACAGGTAAGTCAACAACAATCTACGACATCTACTGATTTATGTGTGAAGAAAAATACAACCTAAGAACAAGGAATCTCACGTATGGTGGTCATGAGCAACAGGTTCACGATACGAGAATTCAGCTTTGATCAGATGGAGTGTGAGAAGCTAGAGATGAGCAGACTCTGTATGGACAAAAAAGAGCAACATGTAAGTAAAGCATTTTGAGTAGATGTGTGAGTATTGTGTTATATGTCATTTGTGTGTGGATGTAATGTGGAGTGTGAATGTTTCTGTAAGCATGTGTGTGTAACGGAAATGGGACTGTAAAATAAACTCACTCTGCAGCTAGCTTGAAATAGTGACAAACCATAGCAAAGCAAAATTGAAGATGAGAACTCCTTTATGTCACATTTACATCTCCTAGATACAAATGTGCACTAATCGAGACAAAAGTGGTTCTTATTCTTCTCAAATGTCTCTCCTGAGAATTTAGTCTCACATTGAGCACTCTGCAAGTTCTCTAAATTCTCTCACAGCTGTCTCTTTTCCTGATCTCAACTAAGAGAAAAATGAGACATACTGTGTCGCTTTCAAATATGTCTGAATTTGATCTCAATTATATCTCAGTGAGAAATATACATGGATCGGGAATTAGAATAATGCTCAAATTGTTGGAACATTGCCAAGGAGGGACGACACCTGTGTTGTGAAGCAGAGGACCACTCGTTTGGTCCCAGTGTGGTGCAGGCGACCTGTCAGTAAAGGAAGGTCTAACGTTCATGTTGACATTGTTTTCTTCCAAGCGAACCTTTGTTCGTTGGCTCAAGGTGAACTTCGGTGAAGTGTTTGTGGCCTGGATCCACCTGAAAGTCCTGCGGGTGTTTGTGGAATCTGTTCTCAGGTCAGTCAATTAGACGGTGTCTTGTCAAATTAAATACTTCTCAGGTAAATGTCATATGACAAGAATGACGTCTTAAAAAAGAATTCAGCAACTAGTTGCTTTTTTAACTGGTCAGGTATGGCCTGCCAGTGAGTTTTCAAACATTGCTGCTGCAGCCAGACAAAAAGCGCACTAAGAAACTGAGGGAGCAGCTGAGTTCTCTGTTTGGACACCTGGACCCGACAGCTACCGCTACATCCTCCAGCAAGAATGATGTGAGAACCAGTTCCTATGGTTACCACTGGGTGTTTTATGGGATTGTCCTTACTGCTGATCACTGTTGAGATATTCTGCTCACCATCTGCCTTTGTCTGCCAGGTAGCCTTTGACATGCCAGGAGTAAGCACAGAGGCTCCACAGGACTACCACTCCTATGTCTGTGTCCAGATGAGTGTCAAGCTTTTGGACCCTAACTAGTAGCCACTGATGAGAGGGACCACAAGGCTACAGCAACAACCTGAAACCAAGTTAACCTTTTCCCGCAATGTTGATCTCCCCTCTTGATGTCTAAAGGCTTAAATGCAATTCAAAATATGTTGGAGCCTCTGCCTTGCCAATCAGAGGGTTAATATTGAAAAGAATAACATAAGAACTAATATCTATTGAGTCCTTTTACTTGGATCAAGGGAAGTACTTAGGTCTCTAGGGTCACACAAGAGGGATTGGTTGGTTAGATTTCAGCCAATATTTATAAAGATGTGGATATGTAGACGATGAAATAAAAACGGATCTACAAATCAAAGGAAATCTGGTCCTGCTAGGAGTCCTTTGGTTAGGCCTAAAGTATATGTGATATGAATTTATTCAAAAATATTCAAGGTCAGGATCAGTATTACGCATCAGGAAATGGCTACAGAATTAATCTCAGCAATCAAATCAACAGCAACTGTTGTATTTATTACAACCAATCTGAAATCAACTCATGTCTGGTTAAAAGATCAAAGAGGATTGTTTTAAAGATAAATCCCCAGCACCATTCATATCAATGAGGCATGTAATTATGATCTTTCCTGAAACTGTGGATCTGTGATGTCATTTCTGTTTGCCTCACATATAGGGTTTACTCAAGAAATATTGTCAGCCTTCATAAAATTGAGCAAAGGTCAATACAAAAAATAAGCAACACCAACAATGATTCATTTTTTGGGCTCAAACATAAGGGGGAACCATATACTTTGCTTTTAACAATACGGGTTTGCGGCTATTTGCTACTAGTTGTCCAGTGGCTTCTGTTAAGATCAATGAAAAAATATATTCTACTATATACAAAAATTAAATATTGATTGTGGGGTTGCCAAGAATTTTGAAAAACATGTCATACTATAAATACATATATACTGTGTATATATATACAGTCGTATGCAAACATTTAGGCACCCCTGACAATTTCAATGATTTTCATTTACAAATAATTGCGTGTTTGGATCAGCAATTTCATTCTGATCTATTAAATAACTGAAGGACACAGTAATATTTCAATAGTGATAAGAGGTTTATTGGATCAACAGAAAATGTGCAATATGCATCAAAAGGAAATTAGACGGGTGCATAAATTTGGGCTTCTGCTAAAGGAGGCTCAACTAAATATTTTTGTGATATTTCTGTTGAAATGCCCAAATAACAGCATCTATAACAGCTTCAGCTAACAGCTTCCTATAGCCTGTAATGAGTGTCTGTATTCTGGATGAAGGTATATTGGACCATTCCTCCTTGCAAAACATCTCCAGTTCAGTTAGGTTTGATGGATGCTGATCAGAGGCTTGGCTGGCGGTGGGGCCGGCATGTTCGCCCGGCAACACCACACAATGCCAGCAACACGAACTCCCCAGTTCTCTCTTCAGAACAATAGTGCTCATTTGAATTAACTGGGGTAATCATTGTGAAGTCACTACAAAGCTAGTAAATTGTAACCAAATGCAATTGTATGGTGTGTAAAGAAACAATAAGAGCATGTGATTGCATATTGATTGAATATATTGTCTGTGTTTCATATGAAAACACAATTGCATTTTTAAAACATTCACTAGAAACTGTTTTATCCAACAATAGACAAATTTTAGCAATACATGAACATGGACCCACAACCTATCTATGCAATGTATTAACTATGATTATTGCAATGAATTACGAGCGTTATTATTCTGTAGAGAAAACCAAAGAGCATGTGCTGTCGGTACCACACAGTGTTGCTAGGGGAACGCGCCGGCCCCACTGCCATGCCAAGCATGCCGAGTACAGACAGCCCACTTCAAATCACCCCACAGATTTTCAATGATATTCAGGTCTGTGGACTGGGATGGCCATTCCAGAACATTGAACTTGTTCCTCTGCATAAATGCCAGAATAGATTTTGAGCTGTGTTTTGGGTCGTTGTCTTCTTGAAATAACCAGCCCTAGCATAACTTCAACTTTGTAACTGATACCTCTATATTATTCTCAAGTATGTGCTGATATTGAGTGGAATCCATGCGACCCTCAACTTTAATAAGATTCCCAGTACCGGCACTGGCTACACAGCCCCAGAGCATGATGGAACCTCCACCAAATTTGACTGTGGGTAACAAGTGTTTGTTTTGGAATGCTGTGTTCTTTTGACGCCATGCATAACGCCCCTTGTTATGAACAAATAACTCCATCTTTGTTTCATCAGTCCACAGCACCTTCTTCCAAAATGAAGCTGGCTTGTTCCAAATGTGCATTTGCATACTTTAAGTGTCTATGTTTGATGCGTGTGTACAGAAAAGCCGTCTTCCGCATCACTCTCCCGTACAGCTTCTTATTGTGCAAAGTGCAATAAAAAAATATAAAAAATATTTTACTTGGCCTGATACTTCTGGCCTTAGCAAGAACTGTGCCTGTGGTCTTCCATTTCCTCACTATGTTCCTCACAGTGGACACTGACAGTTTAAGCCTCTGCGATAGTTTTTGTAGCCTTCCCCTAAGAACAATGTTGAACAATCTTTGTTTTCAGGTCATTTGAGAGTTGTTTTGAGGCCCCCATGTTGCCACTCTTCAGAGGAGAGTCAAAGAGAACAACAACTTGCAATTGGCCACCGTAAATACATTTTCTCATGATTGGATGCACCTGTCTATGAAGTTCAAGGCTTAATGAGCTCACCAAACAAATTGTGTGTTCCAATTAATCAGTGCTTAATAGTTACAGGTATTCAAATCAACAAAATTACAAGGGTACCCAAAATTATGCACCCTCCTAATTTCATTTGGATGCTTATTTCCCATTTTCTGTTAATCCAATGAACCTCATTTCACTACCGAAATATGACTGTGTCCTTCAGTTATTTGATAGATCAAAATGAAATTGCTGATCCAAACACACAATTATTTATAAATGAAAATCATGGAAATTTATAGGGGTGCCTAAACTTTTGCATACGACTGTATACTAAAATCGGTTGTTTTAAATTATTCTTAAAACAAAGGTATACACCTCCCCCTTATATTTGAGCCTGAAACAAGATTCATTGTTTGTGTTGTTATTTTATTTGCATTCACATTTGCTCAGTTTCATGAAGGGTGTTAATACTTCTTTAGTTGACTGTAACAGAAATGTCAAATGTATATGGAAAAAATGTGACTGAAATAAAGGTTTTGATAGTTACAGATGATGTTGTCTGGTATAGTTTTCATCCAAAAGATACAACACATTTCTATAGTTTAAGTAAATTATAACAATAATTGTTGATACATTTAAGTAATTTAGCAGACGTTCTTATTGAGGTGTACAAAACCGATTTCCCAGGGCTGGGATTGATTCCAAAAGTGGATTGACAAAATGCATTGTTTAAAGTTAGGATAATATCCGAAATAAACTCCACAAACGCTTGAACATACTCTAAAATATGCACTGCAAAAAAACTGGAAGAAATTTGAAGCCTGGTCAAGGTGATGATAAACATAAGCTTATAAAGTTGCATTTCGTAATTCCCTATATAAAGTAAAAGTATACGCAAGCCTCTGCAATTGTGCATCTCTGAATCTGTCTGCTGTCGGTCGTCAACAGAGAGCGCCCTATTTCCGTTTTTGGATATGTGCGTAATTACGCGTTTCCAACTGATCAAAAGGACAGGAGCATATGAATGTCAATATGTTAAATAGTTGACATTTCACACAATCGTGACCGAAACTTGTTAATAACGTTCATACCCCGGTTTTCAATATGCCCATACTGTAAAGATTATTGGGTGTGCCATGTGCGATTGCTCACCAACAACATTCTGCATCAATTTGTAGCCGCCTCCTGTCATATCACCTCAATTTGAACAAAATGGATTGTGTAAATAATCCAAGTCTGTTTAGTCCATTTCAATTCACCGATAAACTGAATCCGCCCACATCTATTCTTTGCGGCGGTGTGTGCGGAATAAGAGAGAGAGAAAATGAGATTTCTTAATTTCAGCGTGATCATATTGGTCAGTGGAGAGTGCCGAGCGGCGTTTTGCGCAATTGCGGTAAGGCATTCACAAAAAACTGCAATTTAAACTATTTTTCATGAAACATAGGTAGGTATGTTTCTTCTATTCGACCGGATCTTTTAATAATAGTACCTCGCACAATATAGCCTACCACCGCCGGAAAATGTGGACAGTTCCCAAGCCTCGATATAAGAACAGTAACAGCTTAAATACCAATGAAGCCGAGATAGTGGTGAACATTGGCGGGGTGAGGTTGGTTTTGTACGGGGATGTTCTTAACCGCTACCCTGAGAGCCGACTTGCAGAACTTATCAACTGCTCAACTAGGAATTACGACATTATTTCCTCACTTTGTGATGACTACGACCTAGGCAAAAGGGAGTTTTACTTTGACCGGGATCCTGATGCTTTCAGATGTATAATTGACGTTTATTACTTCGGTGAGATTCACATCAAAAGGGGCATCTGCCCGATCTGTTTCATTAAAGAAATGGAATTCTGGAAAATTGACCAAAGCTATCTGGATGAATGCTGTAAAAGCTACCTGAATGAAAAAGAAGAAGAGCTGGCTGAGATTGCCAGCAAAGTGAAGCTTATATTGGATGATTTAGATGGAGCTCCTTCTGACAATACCTCAGAGCGGTGGCAAAAGTTCATTTGGAAATTGATGGAGAAACCGGAGTCGTCGTTTTCGGCGCGCATAATCGCAATAGCATCTTTCCTCTTCGTTCTTCTGTCCTCCTTTGTGATGTGCGTGGGGACCATTCCAGAAGTTCACGTGGAAGACGAAGAGGGTAACCTTGTAGAACACCCGACGCTGGAGGCCATCGAGACAGCCTGCATAGGCTGGTTCACCGTGGAGTACTTGCTGCGCTTTGTGTCCTCCCCAAACAAACTGCACTTTTCCTTATCTTTTATGAACATTATAGATTTTATGGCTATTATGCCATTTTACCTGGTGCTGACACTTACGTACCTGGGCAAGGCCATGATGGATCTAACCAAGGTCCAGCAAGCCGTCCAAGCGCTTCGTATAATGCGTATCGCCCGGATTTTCAAACTTGCGCGTCACTCCTCCGGACTACAAACTCTCACTTATGCGCTGAAGAGGAGTTTCAAAGAGCTGGGGCTGCTACTTATGTACATGGGCATAGGGATTTTCGTTTTCTCAGCGCTGGGCTACACCATGGAACAAAGCCACCCGGAGACACTCTTCAGCAGCATTCCACAGTCCTTTTGGTGGGCTATTATCACCATGACGACAGTGGGTTATGGGGACATTTACCCCAAAACAACGCTCGGTAAGTGCAATGCAGCCATCAGCTTCCTGTGTGGAGTGATAGCCATTGCGTTGCCTATACACCCAATTATCAACAACTTTGTGATTTTTTACAACAAGCAGAGAGTTCTCGACACCGCGGCAAAGCACGAGCTGGAGCTAATGGAGTTGCAGTCAAGTGAGGACGCGATGAAAACCACGCACAAGTCTGGGGTTGAGGATGCGTTAAAAAGCTCCATGCGCACCTGGCATAGTGATAATTGTATACCCCTTCTCGAGGAGTCGACCTGGAATTTGAAGTCAAAAAAGTATTGCTCGGGAACGGAATCTTCTTAAATTAACAAAGATGCATAGGCCTATTTTATGTGTTTTTTCTTTAACAATCACCCGCTTCATAACGGTCCAAAAGCTTGTGTCGGTCTAAAAAAAAAAGTAGATCAACACATGCATATTGAAATCAGGATATATTAACTTATTTAGAGCTATACTGTCATACATAATAGGGAAAATTTAGAATGTTTTAAATACAGTGCGTCATCTCGTGTTTGTATATGTATTTGATATTAGGAAACTGGTTATCGTCTTATGTGTGTCTTTAATTCTAATTGCTCATCTACGTTTTACGCTTTGACTTGTCTTGTGGACCTGCAGGACATTTACACAAGTAGCCCATTGTGTAATGTAAGCATTACTGAATAAATGGCTAAAATGAAAGCTATTAAAAAATATTTGCAAGTATGTTTCTATATTTTTCTTACTTTTTTCAATTTCCCTCATATTCAACATCTGCCTTTCTTCCATTTTAAAAATGGTTAAAGTTAACTTAATAAAATAATTATAACCTACAAAGTCGGTGCAATAGGCGATGTAGCCTCTAAAGCTGTTGTCAGAATTTAGTTCAACGGTTGTCTGCCAGAGCTCATTAACTGGTCCACTGCGCGATATCATTTGCCATTGCACGTTGCAATCCGCTATTTGATTTGTTCAACAAAATACATTGAGATTAGAGGTTAATAGAGTGGAACCCTGATTTTTTTTTGAAAAGTTTGGCGTTATAATTGTTCCAAAAGCGTACAAATTCTCTGTTCTTTACATCCCTAATGATGCACGAGCTCAACACATGCACTTAATAGCTATAGGCTTCTTTTTATATCAAACCGCTATCAACTGACTGAGCAACAACCCTTCAATACCCATATTAGCTTTATACGTTAAACATATTACATGCTATATTGCATGGAAACAAGATGTTTGAGAATAATTAACTGTACTTTTACCACAGCTGAATACTGTATAAAAAGCTAAAAGATTTAAAATAATTTAACAATATTATGTAGTCTTGTACATAACTGTTATCTATTCCATTAGCTCTGGCATGTGCAATAGCTAACCCTAACCTTAACACTTACCCTTCACACACTACTGGTCAAACGTTTTAGAACACCCAGGCATTTTCATGTTTTTGACTGGTGTCATTACATTTATTATATCAAAGACATTACCGATGTTGTAAACGTCGTTCACTGTTGGAAATTACTATTTAATATGATTTATTCACATACAACAGCAATCCCTCATTTTCAGTAGCCATTAATTCAGTGTCCTAATGAAGAAACATTTAGCTCCTCCATAATTAAACATGCTTTGACCATAACTTCTGACCAATTCAATGCCATCTTGGTGAGTGAAGGTATCAATTTCTATCAAAACATATAAATTACTGGTTGTTCTTATCCATTATTTTCTTCCTTCAGTGCATTTGAAAAATGTTCACAAATTCCTTCAGTTTAAATCTGAAAGTATTGTGTAATGTTCTCAGAAAATTACTATTCATGTTCTTGTCACGAATATCAAAAAAGCTATTTGCATTCATTATAGATAGAAAATTATGAACAAAAGTTAAAATGACCAGTGCAAAAGTTTGTGCAGCTTTGTGGACCAATCATTAGCCAGCAGCATAACTCTCTGAATCCCACAGCTGGTTTACATCTGAAGCTAAGCAGAGCTAAGGGGATATCTGCTCAATGCACTGTCATCTTTTGGATGTGATGTAAAATTTCTGTCTTCACTGTCTGCACAGCAAAATCACCAGTGTTAAATCAACTCTGAGAGTGTTAAAGTAACACTCAGTGTTCTATATTAACACTGAGACTGTTACCTTAACACTCTCAGAGTTGATTTAACACTGGTGATTTTGCTGTGTGTGGCCACTGAAGACGCAGGGGTGTTAACCCTGGTATCCTGGCACAATTTATAATCTGGCAGACATGCCATCATGGCAACCTGATCATCCTCAACTTTCAACTGGCTCCATCCTCTTCTCCTCCCTACTACACCCAAGGTTGTTTCTGCAATTGAGAATTTACTCTTGGTCAACTTGCCTGATAGAATAAACAACACACTCTTTACAATTGACTTAATCATTAGGAATTCAATTAGTCAGGTGAAGTCAATTCCAGTGTTTAACTATACTCTTAAACAGTGGCTTAGAAAGAAATTCTGGGTCCTAGCCATAGGCTGTCTTTGAGGGCCCCTACCCTCTTTATTCCCGATTTGAGGACCCCTTCTTATGGTAGGGTCCTATATGCTTAGTCAGGGTTCCACATTACTTTTGACTCTTGTATTGTATTCAGTGATATAATTAATTAGTCTGGGTCCCCCCCAAATCAATAAAATACATTCTTATGGGGGCCCCTACTCCCCAGACCCCCCTCACTTCCAACCCTGTACCCGTTTCCCCCTCCGTCCAATGCCGATCTTTAATATAATGGTTGTTCTGCCTAATTTCAACAACCTTGGGCACCTCTAATTGTACATTCTGTCTGAGGACTTGAAAATGTTTGTCCGTTAAATGTATGCATTGTTCTGTGAAGCGACCTTGGGTTCTTGAAAGGCGCTATAAAAAATAAACATATTATTATTACTATTTTTGAAAATGAAGATAATTGACTAATAATTGACACAACACATTTAAAAAACATTTCTAAGCTTCCAGCTGCCAATTTTGATTAATTGAAATGTTACAAGTCTAAGCTAGATTAGAAAGACCAAGAGATACATTACACAGACTTGCCCAAAAACTGGTCAGATTTGTACAGCAGTACACACAGGTCATTGCAAAAGGACCTTCAGAACAGTTCAGGTGACACTGGAGTAGTATTTCACAGGTCCACAGTATAGTGTTCCTTAAAAAAAAACACTATATGGGCAAATGTATGTAGACACCTGACCACTCCCATATGAGCTTGTTGGGCATCTCATTCCATATCCATGTTCATTAATATGGAGTTGCCTCCCTTCCCACCATAACGGCCACAAGATTTCAGAGTGTGTCTGTGGGAATTTGTGCCCATTCAGCCAAAAGTGCATTTGTGAGGTCAGTCACTGATGTTGGACAAGAAGACCTGGCTCGCAATCGCTGTTCCAATTCATCACAAACATGTTCAGTGGGGCTGAGGTCAGAGGCCACTCAAGTTCCTCCACACCAAACTGGTCGAACCTTGTCTTTATGGGACCTGCTTTGTGCACAGGGGCATAGTTATGCTGGAACAACAACAAAAAATTGCCACGAATTTGGAAGCACCCAATTGTCTAAAGTGTATTTGTATCCTGTACCATTAAGATGACCCTTCACTGGAACTAAGGGTCTTAGCCCAAACCATGAAAAACAGCCCCAGACCATTATACCTCCTCCATCATTAGTAGGGGTGTCCATATAAATTATATTTGGCAATAGAATGAAGCTCTGCATGGGAGAGTTGTTAGAAGGAAACCTTTTCTTAAACTCATCACAAAAGTCAGTGTCTAAAAAGTCAGTGGACACACCAGTGGAACGGGTAATATTGTGAGGGAAGGACAAATGGATTCAAATAAATAACAACAAAACCAACACGCTAATGTCCAGCAATCAGTTGGGACAATAAAACAGAAAAGAGGTTGGATATTTCAGCAAGACAATGGTTCAAAACCCAACTTAAACTCAAAATTGAAAAGAAAGATGAACAAAGATTTTGGAATTGCCATCTCAGTCTCCAAACTAGAATTTTATTGAAAATTTGTGGGGAGACATCAAACACATAGTGCATGAAAGGAGACCCAATGATATTTCTGAGCTGGAAGAATTCTGCAAGGAAGTGTGGGAAGAAAGTCAATAAAAAGACATATAGCTGGCTACAGGCTATAGTTTGGAAACAGTTTTGTCTGCCTACAGTAAGTAAGTGTTACCCTATAGGCACACAAGTTTTAAAAGACATTGAAAAGATGTCTCTCATTGAAAAGACATTGAATTTAAGTTGAAAAGATGTCTTTCAAGTTATTGTGCTCACTGGGCACATAATTATTGCACATGCCATGTTTGCTTTTTTGTTTTGGATGTATGGACAATGCAAATAACTAGGAATCATGTATATTCTTGTAGAGAAGGCTGTCATGTTTCACTTTGTAATATATTGTGACTTTTATATGTTACAGTTTTTCTTGATTGCTAAGACGAAACTGGGTTTGAATTGACATCCATCATATCGCAATAAGTTCAACAGTCTTTGAAATAAATTAAATCATTTCTCATCGCTTTGACACACTATGCAAATGCTACGCACATTTCTGCAAAACAGTAAACAACTTTCTACAGAAGATACAAAACTCAGTTCAGTAAATCATGTCAAATGAAATTAAAATAATTGGGCACAGGTGTTATTAACCAACTCCTTTGTATTTCAACCTATGCTACACTTCCTGTGTGCAAAACATCTTTGCACAATTATTCAATCACTAGTCTATACTCATTCATACATTAAAGTGGTCATAATTGTGTTGCAATCTGCCAGAATGGACCAACCAAGAGGCCAGGGTGAGGGCAAAGATAATCAAAATGCAGAGTGGCCATAGCGGAAAATAGGTTCAGATGTGTGGTAGTGATAAAGCTCAAATTGGAATTATTAGCTAATTTTGTTGTCAATCATGGCCTTTCCATGAGAAAGTCTGAATGGGTCCAGCTCTATGTCAGTAGATCAACTTATGCATAAAACGTAAATATACAGTGGGGCAAAAAAAGTATTTAGTCAGCCTCCAGTTGTGCAAGTTCTCCCACTTAAAAAGATGAGAGAGACCTGTCATTTTCATCATAGGTACACTTCAACTATGAGAGACAAAATGAGAAAAAAAATCCAGAAAATCACATTGTAGGATTTGTAATGAATATTTTGGTAAATTATGGTGGAAAATAAGTATTTGGTCAATAACAAAAGTCTCAATCTCAATACTTTGTTATATACCCTTTGTTGGCAATGACAGAGGTCAAACGTTTTCTATAAGTCTTTACAAGATTTTCACACACTGTTGCTGGTATTTTGGCCCATTTATCCATGCAGAGCTCCTCTAGAGCAGTGATGTTTTGGGGCTGTCGCTGGGCAACATGGACTTTCAACTCCCTCCAAAGATTTTCTATGGGGTTGAGATCTGGTGACTGGCTAGGCCACTCCAGGACCTTGAAATGCTTCTTACGAAGACACTCCTTCGTTGCCTGGGTGGTGTGTTTGGGATCATTGTCATGCTGAAAGAACCAGCCACGTTTAGTCTTCAATGCCTTTGCTGATGGAATGAGGTTTTCACTCAAAATCTCACGATACATGGCCCCATTCATTCTTTCCTTTACATGGATCAGTCGTCCTGGTCCCTTTGCAGAAAAACAGGCCCAAAGCATGATGTTTCCACTCCCATGTTTCAGATTAGGCATGGTGTTCTTTGGATGCAACTCAGCTTTCTTTCTCCTCCAAACACGACAAGTTCCGTTTTTTTTCATCTGACCATATGACATTCTCCCAATCCTCTTCTGGATCATCCAAATGCTCTCTAGCAAACCTCAGACAGCCTCGACATGTACTGACTTAAGCAGAGGGACACGTCTGGCACTGCAGGATTTTAGTCCCTGGCGGCGTAGTGTGTTACTGATGGGAGCCTTTGTTACTTTGGTCCCAGCTCTCTGCAGGGTCATTCACTAGGTCCCCCCGTGTGGTTTTGGGATTTTTGCTCACCGTTCTTGTGATCATTTTGACGCCACGGGGTGAGATCTTGCGTGGAGCCCCGGATCGAGGGAGATTATCAGTGGTCTTGTATGTCTTCCATTTTCTTATAATTGCTCCCACATTTGATTTCTTCACACCAAGCTGCTTACCTATTGCAGATTCAGTCTTCCCAGCCTGGTGCAGGTCTACAATTTTTTTTCTGGTGTCCTTTGACAGCTCTTTTGTCTTGGCCATAGTGAAATTTGGGGTGTGACTGTTTGAGGTTGTGGACAGGTGTGTTTTATACTGATAACAAGTTCAAACAGGTGCCATTAAAGGAGCCTCTTAAAGAAGAAGTTACAGGTCTGTGAGAGGCAGAAATCTTGCTTGTTTGTTGGTGACCAAATACTTATTTTCCACCAAAATTTACCAATAAATTCATAAAAATCCTACAATGTGATTTTCTGGATTTTTTTTCTCATTTTGTCTCTCATAGTTGATGTGTACCTATGATGAAAATGACAGGCCTCTCATCGTTTTAAAGGTACAATATGTAGTTTCCCCAAAACAATAACAAAAGATGTACTTTGCATTAAAAAAGCCAACATCACTATACCTATATTATTTTATTTCTTAGTTATAAGAAATAACTTATTTCTTAGTTATAATGTAATATAATGTAATGTACTTTCATTATCCTAAATGTTTCCACCAACTTTCAATCCCAGATAAATTTGTAATATTATTCGAAGACACAGGACATTTCATTTTGTCTTCCGTCAATGGTGTCATATAACCTTTGACTGTTCTAGTTGCTCTAAGTTCCAGGGAACCGTCAAACATAACATGAATAAAGTTATAATATTTTTAACAATATATTACTTTGTCAGTGAACATTTTTTTTCTTCCAGAGATGCTAGATTGGAAGATTGTCATTGACGACGATAACAAAACCCATGATCCCACGCTACATCCCGACGTCATCCATCTTTTGCTATTGTTATGATTGAGAGACTCCTAGTGGCCAAAAACTACATATTGAACGTTTAAGTGGGAGAACTTGCACAATTCGTGGCTGACTAAAAACGTTTTTGCACTACTGTAGTTAAGAATGACTACATGACTCCAGAACTATATACCATAGTGTAGTAAACTTTTTAAATACATTTTTGACATTGCTTTGTTTTTGCAGCGATTTCTTAGCTTTTGTATTTTATTTTATTGTCTCTATATACATCCTCATTGCACATTATATTCAACATTCAAAGGTCAAATAAAGCCTGATGGTTGTGGATATTCATGCTCTTGAGTGATAATTGTTTTTTATTCATTGTAATTGACATAGCAGCAGTCTTTTTTCTTCAAGGTTAACACCTCAATTCTTTTTGTTCTTCCCCCCAGTGTTCTCATCGTCCAATTCCCACTGACCCTGCCTTGTCAGCAGTTCCGTAACTCCTTGGACAGATGTGGGATGGTGAGGGGCGCTCTCGTGGTTCATTCAACCACATCTCTCCGAGCCGCCAATTCTTTTCGCACTGTTAATTCAACACGGAAGCCTTTATTGAGATCATGCATGGGGTGATTACACTCACCAACTATTCTTTCGTGATTTAATTTACAGGCGCCCGTTCTGCACACAAGGAGTCGCTGGAGAGCGACTTGGCAAGGTAGATAATTCGACTTATCTGTCCCAAATCCTGAGCAGTGCTATTACAATTTGCAGTGCCTCATGCTGGAGGTCCAGGGAAAGTCGGAGAACCCATAGTCACACCATCCTCCATTTAACAAAGGTATTTTGCATCGTGAGACACACTCTTTCAGTGACCAAGTTAACAAAGTTTAAAAAGTTTTGATTTTTATAAATATGAAAAAGGGATTTAGATGGGATAAAGTTTTCCTACACTATGCATTGCATATTTTGCCATTTGAACAGGAATTGCCCGTCCATCTTTGATATAAATTATGAATTTTAGGCTGTGCTTTATGTTCATTGTGTGAGATAGTTTGAGGGATAACAATTTTATGGTGGCCAGGGGTTTCATCATGGTCACGTAATTTCCAACACATTGGCCCTCTAAACAAATTGAAGAGACTCAGGTCTACAGTACTGTATGTCTGCAGGTGTCAACACTCAATCAATCAACAGCTGTCAGTTCACAATTAAAGGACTTGTCTCAATTGAAATACAAATGCTTTACATGAGCCATTTCATGGAGTCCAAAAGCAAAGTAGAAAGCCCATAAACCCTAAGCCCTTATATTAAGTTTTACCCTAAGCCCTTATATTAAGTTTTACTTCATCACATCCAAGTGTACTTGCAAGTAACTAACAGTGCACCTTATGAGGAATCTGACCAAAGATGTTCAGGACTGCCAAGACACATTTGACACTTCGCAGCCAGTATTGTTACACAAAACAATTGGCTTTTGATACAAATTAAACAGACAGAATTTCATGATGCAGAAATATCCTAATATATACATCATATATATATATAAATGATGTAAAGATGTAATATCTATAAGCAAAAATAATAATAATTTTCTATAATAATAATTATATTCTTGCTATAAAGTATTTGTAAATGAAAATGCCAGTTAAATAAGTTGGCAATTTTGTGTCAGCAAACAGCCAGAGCAAACGGAAATTCTAAATGTGGCCTACCAGTGAAAATTGTCACAGAATCTATGCACAGGATACATCATGGGGTGTAGTGGGCCGAGAAGGTGCAGCAATACAACACGTGTCAGCACAATTGTAATTAGCATGCATTATCATTTGACAGGGCAAAGGAACTGGAGGAGGCTCCTTAAAGTGTTCTGATAGGAACTGAGAAAAGAAAATGGGAGGGACAGAGAGAGAGAGAGAGAGAGAGAGAGAGAGAGAGAGAGAGAGAGAGAGAGAGAGAGAGAGAGAGAGAG
>JACXGM010007486.1:0-30577 GCA_016801145.1 Umbra pygmaea
CCCCGCTCGCTTCCCTCGTTTCTTCTTCCTGCGACGCCTGCGTGTGAGTAAACAGGTCGTCGACGGCGGGATATTCCAGTTGCAGCAATTACTCCGGTAAGTGGAAAAAAAGTCTGTATCCAGTGAATTACGTATATCCAAAAGTGCTAGTCGGTCATACTGTATGAGCGACAGTGCAGGAGGTGCAGAAATAAAAACTTAAAAAACAGTAATAAGCCAAAATCTGCATAGAGTGAACGGAGCCATCGTCCATGCGACCATTCTCTACGGCGCACGAAAAGCATTTCGTGCGCCGTAGTCTTCTCCTGATGTTACAGGAGAAGACTCTGTGCTGTTATATTGACAAAGGGAGGTTGTACAAAGTATTAAATGCAGGGGTGGCAATAATCGTGGCACACGTGGTTTTGTTAGAAATAATTATTTCTTGAAGACTTTTTTCTTTTCTGAATAAATGTATTTCAATTACAGGTTGTATGTTTGTAATTTTTTCATTGTGACATTACGCCAATTCAACAAAAGACAGTTTTACTAACCCTTTATTGCTCATTTTACTAGGGGTGCCAATAATCGTAGAGGGCACTGTACATCTTAAATGCTGTTCGATTGTATAGGGCTGGCAAATTTAAATATCTTAACTTTTAAGCAAAGCGTAAATAACTGTTCGGGTAAAATGATAAAAACCTTGAAAGAACACTCACTCACTGCTAAACAGGTGTCTTGGCATGATCTGGCATTCTCATTTTTCCACACTTCACTGCAAATGTCAGCCAACCACCGGTACCTAACCAGCTAGCAAACGTTACTTGTTCTACATGACTCTCGCACTGACATGACACATCTTTGATTGTAGCCTACAGTATTAGAAAATATGCATTTCTTTAGAAACATGCTGAAATAAAAAATCTTGAGGTAATTCACCAATGATTCATACTACTGTGAAATAATACAAAAAAATTGAATCTGTTTATGTGATGTTATCGTTAAAATAAATGGAAATTCTGGATTTTCCTGTGTTTTGTAAATATAACTTAATGTTATCTATGTTTGTGTTGGTGGTGTTTCTTCAGGTTTTATCAGTTTAACCCGATTCTGGAAGCCCTACCTTTGTATCACAGATTTTCTCAGTCAGGGATGGATATCTGATTGTCCGAGAAAATATAATTGATGTAGCGATGGTCTGATGTTACAAAGCTATTGAAGTCTGAAGATAGAAGGCTACATTTCTAGAGAATCAAGCTCTGCGATCACTTGCTTCTCACAGCTGCAATGCATAGTTTTTCAATTATATATGTTGCTTTTAAAATCTAATTCACAGTGGCTTTATTGATGCATTAGTTACCCAATCACAACCTCACTCTTAATAGAAATTCACCAGGTAGGCAAGATTATGAATAGCAGAAATCATAACAGTTTGGCTGGCTGTTCACCTGGGTTGTTCTTGATGACATTGCGCAGGGCCTCCAAGGCCATCTCAGCCCAGCGGAGCCTCTCTGCATGCTGCTGCGACTCCACCTTGTTGCTCTGGGACATGGCCAGCAGGGTGGTGAGGTACTGGGCCTGGGAGCCCACGTAGTCCAGCAGACTGGCCGCAAAAGCCTTGGGGTACTGGACCAGGGAGTGTGGGAGGGGGACATTGTTAAGAGCTTATTAATGGGGCTCATATCACCTTTGAACTTAGCGATAAGAATTAATCTATCTACAGTTCAATAGAAGTCTATGATTTTAGCTAAACATCTAGGTATAGCCACATAATTACCTGTCGGTTTTCAGACATTACCGTGAGCTGCGTGAAGCAAATGGATTACTGTGACTGTGGGCCACTTGGTGACAATGACATGATAATGACTACAATGTCGGCATTACGGATTTGGTTGAATAATGGTGGACATAGGAATGGGATGATAATGAGGTGTGGTCCAAATGGAGAGGCTCACCTCCAGAGGAAATGCTGGTTGCTCGTTGTAGACCCGGACAAAGATCTCGCCCACTATCAGCTCTTTGCCGTGGTCTCTGAACACAAATTCGGAGCCAAAGCTCTTATCGTTCTCCCCCTAGAAAACAGACAGGATCAGAGCCATTACTTAACTCACAAAACACAGAACTGCCCAAAAAACATGTTTTAAAATATCTGACATTTAAAATCGGAAACAAGTTTGTCATTGGACAATTGTAGACCCTTCCCGTTTCAATTTTGTTTTCTTCTTTAGAGTTCCTAATGAACACGACCCAGTCTTACTGTGAGACAAAGCACATGTTAAAAATGTTTGGCCTCCTGACAAAAGCATAATTTGTGCTGCTCACCCTCTTGATGTTGGCCTCCTGTTGCGCCTCTAGGAACTCCATCAGCTCAGCCCGTGTGCCGTTGTTCCAGATCAGGTAGGGGTTCTCCGAGTTACTGTTCAGCAACTTTAACACCTTGGACGAGGACATGGAAAAGATGCATTATTAAAATCACATATTTGTATGTTCAAACAACATTAATTTTTTCCCTGCTGTTCCCCACAAAAAATTACATCTGCTGGAGTCCACGACCCTAACTTCCTGGAAATATAAGGGGTCAGCATGGCCGCCAAGCTCTTCCGGATCGTGGGGTTCTCCGGGGGCTGCCCTTCCACCCCGTTGGTCTCCGCTGCACCTCCCTCTCCTGAAGGTGGTGGGGAGTAGCCCCCCAGGCGGCTGAGGGCCACCAGGCTGAGCCTGGCCAGGCTGTTAGCCACCTCCTGTTGGTTGGTGTCCTGGCAGGCGGCCACGCCGCTTTCCTCCAGCGTGTAGTCGTAGTTAAACAGGTGTACCAGGAGGTGCCAGAGCACACCGGCATGGTACAGGTGCGTCTGTAGGAAGTAGTCCACAGCGAAGGAGCTCACACACTGCACGGCCAGCGCCGCCGTCCGCGGGAGGCCCTAAGAGAAGGCAACAGATAGTGGCTGTCAATTGTCTGTAGCGTTAATCCTACTTTGTGGCAGTATAAAATGTCTACCTATAGGCATTCGATGAAGTGTTCCATTAGTACAAAAAGCAAGAAATAAAAGTGGTGTTACACTGAATGACATTAATAGTAATAATAATAATAATAATAATATCATCAACAACAGCATCAAGAATAATATTTAAAATATTTACATTCAATACACCTATTTGAATGCTTCTTTTCTGACATCAGACATCATCCAATCGTTATACACAGAGCCAGCAATCTGAACCTATTGTTCAATAGAGGTCTCACCTTTCCATAGTAAAGTATGTGGCACAGGTCCCGGATAATGTTGGGAAGCTCAATGATCTTCTCCCGGCACTCCTCAAACTGAGCCGCCACGCTGTAGCACTTACACACCTGGCCACATACCTGCTCAACACAACACAGCTCATTAGAATAATGAACACAGTAGCTCTCACCTCCAGCCAGACAGAATACAGACAATGGTTTGACAAAAACTAAAGGGAAACAACAGCAGTTGAAGTTGGGAAAATGACCAGATCTGGAAAAAACAACCCTCAAATAAGTGTCGGTGAAGTCACCAACAACCTCCAGGATGCTGGGATGAAAAGTATCACAATCTGCTGTTCACAGAAGATTCTGACAGCTCAATCACAAAGGCAATATGCAAACTTCTGATCAAGTAAAGTGATTAGCCAGTACAGTTTTGGAAGAGAGTTTTATGGTCAGATGAATTGATGGTTAACCTTTATCAAAGTGAGTCTAGATAAGAAAATCCCCCCAAAAAGTAAATGCTTAAAATAGAGTAAATGTTTGATATAGCATCTCAAAGGCTGATACCAAGGGTTTCAGAGGACTACCTGCTGATATTGCATGAAAAGTTTGCAAACAAATACTAGCTTTCAAACTTCTTACATTAGCTTTAATTGTAATTGGCTCAGAACTTATTGCTGAATAGAAATAGTTGAAATAGCCACAAATAAAAGGTGACAGTCTGTACTATTGCCTAATAAACTCAGCAAAAAAGAAATGTCCTTTCACTTTCAACTGCTGTAATTTTCATCAAACTTAACATGTGAAAACATTTGTATGAACATATATAAAGATTCAACAACTAAGACGTAAACTGAACAAGTTCCACAGACGTAACTAAAAGAAATGGAATAATGTTTCCCCAAAGAAACGTGGGGTAAAATAAAAAAATAAGTCAGCATCTGTTGTGGCCACCAGTTAAATTAAGTACTGCAGTGAATCTCCTCCTCATGGACTGCTCCAGATTTGCCAGTTCTTGCTGTAAGATGTTACCAGACTTTTCTAGGGGGGGAAAACCCTAGCCCTCACCCTCCGATCAAACAGGTCCCAGACATGTTCAATGGGATTGAGATCCGGGCTCATCACTGGACATGGCAGAACAATGACATTACTGTCTTGCAGGAAAATACACACAGAACAAGCAGTATGGCTGGTGGCATTGTCATGCTGGAGGGTCATGTCAGGATGAGCCTACAGGAAGGGTACCACATGAGGGAGGATGCCTTCCTTGTAACACCCTGCAATGACAAAAATCTCAGTCCGATGACGCTGTGACACACTGCCCCAGACCATGACAGACCCTCCACCTCCAAATCGATCCTGATACATGCAAGTCCAAGCATCACCCCTGGTGAGACAAAACCACAACTTGTCAGTGAATTGCACTTTCTGCCAGTCCTGTCTGGTCCAGCGACGGTGTGTTTGTACCCATAGGTGACATGGTTGCCGGTGGTGTCTGGTGAGGACCTGCCACAACAGGCCTACAAGTCCTCAGTCCAAGCCTCTCTCAGCATATTGTGGACAGTCCGAGCACTGATGGAGGAAATGTGCGTTCCTGGTGTGACTCAGGCAGTAGTTGTTGCCATCCTGTACCTGTCAGGCAGGTGTGATTTTCATATGTACCAATCCTGTGCAGGTGTTTGTTACACGTAGTCTGCCAGTGCGAGGACAATCACCTGTCCTTCCTGTCTCCTTGTAGCGCTGTCTTAGGCATCTCACAGTACGGATATTGCAATTTATTACCGTGGCCACATCTGCACGTTCAAACAGATGGACCCTGGGCATCTTTCTTTTGGTGTTGTTCAGAGTCAGTATAAAGATCTCTTTAGTGTCTTCATTTTTCATAACTTTGACCTTGATTGCCTTCTGTCTGTAAGCTATTGGTGTCTTAATGACCATTCCACAGGTTTATGTTCATGGTTCATTGAACAAGCATGGAAAACATTGTTTAAATCCTTTACTATGAATATATGAAAACACAGTGTCCTGAAAAAGTTTTTTTTTCCTCAGTTTATTAATCTTTGATTCATATTTTCATATGCCTAGACTAGGCAGTGGCATTTGCGTATACATTTTCACCTAATGCAACACAGCTGGACACTGGAACCAGTAGTCTTACCTGAACAGCCATGTCATCAGCCTTGCTGGAAGCGGTTAAAACAGAGACACACCGGGAAAGGGCATCCAACAGAATCTGATTTAAAAAAACGAACCAAATCTTTTAGCAACTGAAAAAAAACAAGCATTTCTCACTGGATCTTTCAGTCAAACATTCTGTTTCAGAATCATTTTTATTTGTCACTTCTACCAGTTACACCTTTGCCTTTTACACATTTATTTACTGTCCATTTGATGGCTAATTAGCACTTCCCTGATTTGTCAATAGTCATTCACATGATTCATTTTACCTCAATTCCATTTTCTCTGCGTAATTCCTCAGCATTGAGGGCAGAGCAGTTGACCGTGTGAAAAGCCAGCTCAATGGCTGCCGGAAGAAGAGGGGCGGTCTTTGAGAAGAGCTGCTCGTCACCAGTCTCCATGGTGATGGTCTTTATGAGCATGGGGTAGCCAGCGTATTTGTAGGGTTCCAATTCTGTTGATAATCATATAATACAGTTTAAATATATACATTTGGAAATTGTTTAAAAGTAAACATTACTGGATACTTTGCAATTCTGATACCGAACAACCATTGAGAATGTTTCTGTTAACATTAATTGCAACTAATTTCAAGATTCTAGGTGTGTAGCATATTGCAGTCAAAATAGCGTGTATGAAGTACATTTACATTTAGCGATTCTGACCATGCTTAATCATTTCCCATGATATAGTATGACATACCGAAGATAGTGCACAATAGTAGTACAACAGACCTTGTTTGTGTCTATTAAAGAGGATGCTTTGGGCTTTCAGGATAAGAATGATGTTCTCAGGGTCTGGGCCGTCGATGATGCGAGCCGTCTTGGTGCACAGGAACTCATAGGCCTTGTTCACCTTCTCAAACATATCCTGAACACACAGCCATTAACATACACACAATAATTAACACACACAATAAGCCACAAATGTTTGTAAAAACACCTCAGACTCAGATTATATTCTGTGACATAAAATGGCATCTGTTAACCAAAATGCAACACTATATATTGAATAGTGAAATCTTGGAAAAAGCTACAATTTGGTCACACACCCGGCCCTCCGGATTTTTGTCGGGATGGTACTTCTGGGCCAGTCTGAAGTAAGCCTTACGGATTTTGCTTTCCTCATGCCTATGGAGAAAACAAGTCATTTCGAATGAGATAATCAAACATATTTCCAATTTCCTAGTTTCCTTCTTGATATTATGCAGGGTCACTCACTGGCCCTGTCCTATAGGCAGGTTAAGAACTTCATAAGCGTCGTCCACAGACATCGAGGGAGGTTTTTTCTCGACTTCCTTCTTCCAGGCATCCAGGGTGTCCTTCAGCAGCTTCACCTGCAGGGGGCAGACATGACGGAGGGCAATGAAAAGGGCTGTTTAAGAAGCTGGCTGCTAAGTTCTGCAATCTATTACTGAGACAAGGAGGAGAAACTGCAAAAGGAGACACCGTTTGTTATTTTTGAACAGTTGCTTTCACTTTGTGTTGTGTATACCAGTGTTTTTTAACCCTTTCTTTGGGGCACATGAGACGTTCCACAGTTTAGCTGTAGCCGCTAAACTAGCACCCATTCATTAATCAAGGGCCTGATAATTAGCAGATGAGTTGAATCCGGTGTGCTAGTTCAGTGGCTAGACTACTGCAACTGCTCTTTTAGATCGGAATGTCTGGTAAACATGTTTAAATCACATCAGATATACATTAGCTTTTTTGTATATATACACATTCCTCTGTTGATGTCGTTATTTTTCTCAATTAAATAAAACCATTAAAATACAGTCTCTATACATTTCAAATATGCATAAATGTGCTGCTGTCAGAAGACTCCCTGCCAAACACACTTTCCTTTCTCAGCTGTTAGTCAGCCACATGTTCCATCTGCCAGTGCATACAGGCACACACACAATTAACGTCAACGTACTGGCTCTCTGATTGGCCAGTTGGGGAAGCGGTTTGCATCACACAGGTGACGGAGGTAGTAGATATTGCAGAAGAGCTCGTTGTCCAGCTGGGGGTAGCTGACTACAGGGATGGGGCAGTACTGGTACAGGGCCCTTGTGTTGCTGTACAGCCGCGGGCTGAAGTCTGCCAGGTGAGCTGCGATTTTCTCAATCATCATCCTCCTGGAGAAGTGGAAGAGGAACATTCAACACACAAGAGGTAGATGTACACAAGCAGATGGAAATACTATCCCCCAAAAAAATGCACATATTCCACTTAACAGTCATTGCTATTCAAATGACACATTGAGTCTCGTTAAACAAAATATATCAAAAGATCAAAGTATTAATTGTATATTGTGTAATTCGTTGAGAGCAAAATGACATGACAACGGTCAATGGAAACCATAATCACCAGCTGATTGAGGGCTGGAATGGGCTACAGGTACCGCCTCATCCTACCAGTAGTAACAAGGACATTGCTGTGATCTAGCCATGTCTCGTAAAAGTACACTTTCCCATTTTCCACATGTAGGCCTAGCCGAACTTTAACAAACTGTGAGGAGACGCAGACGTATTTCGTGGGCAGGTATTGTATTTATCACAGGATTTGTAGTTTTATCACCACGTACGTACCAACGTGAATATCCCCCAGAAAGAACTAAAGTACAATACATCAAACTGATGTTCTGAGGGCAGCGTTCTGCTGGTTTTGTTACAGTTTCAGCTTAAAAAGTGTCCGTGTGCAATGCTAAATGTACTTTTGTTGCTAAATAACATTGACACTCAATATTCATGACTCCGCTTTGTAGGCTACCATTCGATACTATTTATTTCTGCGGCCAGCGTTTCTGGAAATGAACGAGGGTAAAATGTTTTTTAGACCTGAATAAATTAAATTTAAGACCTCGGATGAAAATCTGGCCATTTTTAAGACATTTTAAGGCCTTATTTAACGTTCAGAATTTTAGACTTTTTAAGATCCTGCGGGAACCCTTTAAAACTGAAGAAGAATCAGTGAGGCAGGATAAGAAGAGCACAATTACCTGTGGCCACCACCTGCAAAACCATTACATTTTTGGGGTTGTCTTGCTGTCCCCTCTCCATTGCACCTGTTGTCACTTTCATTTGCACCAAAACAGGTGACATTGATTCACAATGGCTTATGATTCCTAAATGGACAGATTGCGATCTTTGAAATTTCATTGAATTGGGGTTATACTGTGATGATTACGTGTTCCCAAAATTGTTTTGAGCAGTGTAGAATAACAAACGAAGGAATAGCAGCAAGACAGACAGAGAGTGAGCTTGTTTGCACCTCATCTCGCTGCTCCAGATTGCCTCGGGCGTGTCAAACTCCCCAAGGAAGATCTCTGAGAAACGCTCTGCCTCGTAGTTCTCCAGGTAGCACACCATGGCCTCGGGCAGAACGGGACCCAGCACACTGCGCTGTACGATGTCCGTGCCTTTGGCCTCTTCTGACTTGAAGGCCTGCTTCAGGTGAGTGTACTTCAGGAACCTAAAGGAAAACCACCAGATAGGACAACAGAAGAAAGAAAAACAGCTAATACGCCAAAGACTAAACATGTCTGATCAACACGCTATGTATTGATATTCCTATTATCATTGTCTTTTGTCAGGTAATGCTTGACTGACTGCTTCTTCACTGAGTAAACTATACTTACTAATACTGGGTTGTCTTAAGCTACCTAGTAATCCTAAAGGTGCACTGTGTGGAATGTCGCAGAATGAAAACACAAGTACTTTCTCTGTCAGTGACCAGCTTCCAAAAGCTGTGGAACAAGTATTTCATAAGATTTTAAAAACAAAAAAAGCATTTTCAGATTGGATGAATACTTCCTACATTATACATTGCATATTTTGCCATTTGAACAGGAATTTCAGTCAGAATGAGTTATGATTCCACAGTTTCTGTCAAAGGGCACCTGCTTCATTGTCTTTAATATCATTTATAAATTTTAGGCTGTGGAAAGAGAAAGTATTTCCATTGTGAATGAGCTAATGGTTAGCCACTCTGGACAAGAGTCTGTTTATGACAATTGCCTTTTATATATGTGGTACATGTTTGTGCATGTACAGTACCAGTCGAAAGGTTTGGACACACTTACCCCTTCATGTAAATAGGTGTCCAAAATGGGTCTACGTTTGACTGGTTCTGTACATTAATGTGTGGGTACAGTGTGTGTATTTTTGTGTGGGTGCCCATCCCTCCAGCAGTCTGACCTGGCCACAGGCAGCACGTTGGAGCCGGTGTACATCATGATGAAGAAGAAGATGCCGGTGAGGTAGAGGCGCTGCAGGTTGGGGTTGTCCTGCATCACCAGGTACAGCACGTTAGCCACCTTCTCCACCAGGATGGGGTCAAACGTCAGCAGCAGCTAATTGGGGAAATCACAGGGAGGAAAAACAATTACAAGTTTCGATTCGTTATTGTACTTTCATTTCAACAGGAAGCGCCATTGTGGTCAGTGTACTTCTCTTAAAAGGGAGACTTTACTGTAGAATGCTTGACCTTTGAGATGATGAACAATGGATCAGCAGGACGTTAATCCTAGAGTGATACTGCTTATCTGATACTCTATATAAATAGTGTGGCAGCCTAAAAACAATAGAATCAGTATTTGCCAGAACGTAAATGGTTTTAATTATGGGAGGGAGGTGGAGCTAATGACTGGTTCTGTTTACTTGGACAATGTGAGGGAGGCAGGTGTTGTCACTGACGATCCGCTTGATCTTGGGTAAGGGGCGAATGATGGCGTTGTCCTGATCCCTGGGGAAATCGACACATTAGATCAATATTTCAACTGGGGTTCAGCAGGATGTAGAGGAAAAGCAAAGAACAGGATAGGGGCTAAAACAAATTTAAAAAAGCTTCAGAAAGACTGAATGCGAGATGGCGAAAGATGTCGTGAATTAAAATGGAACAAGATAATGAGAAAGGGAATTAAAAAGAATGAGGGTGAGAAAAGATAACGACAGAAGAATAAAAAGATAAATAGGTGACTGCGTCCTCCATACCTGCTGGGGTAGTAGGAGCACATGGTGATCAACATGTTGAGGATGAGTGTGGCCAGGTCTGTCTCGTTCAACACCGCCTGTCCGCTGGCCAGCAGGCACCACTTAAGCTGGGGGATGGCCTGCAGGGGGCGCCAGCCATCCATGCCCTGAGCCCAGCACCGCGTCTTGCCCGTCAAGACGCCCGTGTTCCAGAACTCCTGCATCTGAGGGTGGGAGAGCCAAGGGACATGCTTAGACATGAAGAAATGCAACGTGGGGAGAGTTCCCTAACTCTATAACATTTACCTTTTTTATTTAGAGATACCTAAAACAACACCGTTTTTCTGCAGCTGAATTGTACCTCTTCAAAGCTGAAAGGGCCTCTCCTCTCTTTGTCAGCATTGCCGAAGTACCACTCCTTTTCACTTTCTCTCCTCATGTCGGCTCCGGCCTCGATCACATTGCTCTGGAGAACAGAAACAAACAAAATCTTACTGCCGATCAATAAACAAGTCCTGCAACTCTATCAGACCACTTGACCATGTGACAAGGATATTGTGCTACTATTCAAACAGTACACAGAGTTCCACAGTCTGCAAATCTAGTGGTTTAAATCACTGCCTATGCTGTACCAACTGCTGCAGCATGGGTTAGATTCCAGCCTGCTGCTCTTTTCACATAAACTCATTCTCTTTCTCCATAGTTTCTCAATAAAGTAGAAACATGCATGAAAATATAATTTTCTTCAGGCAATCTTTAGAAAAGTGCTAAACGATCTAAAGGCTTTTGCTTAAAGAGCAGTGCCCCTTAATCCAAACCCATTCTGAAACAGTCCAAGTACACAGGCTGATGGAGCACCCTAGGCCAGTGGTTCTCAAACCTCTCCTGGGGGACCCCCAGCCATGCCATATATTAGACGTATCACAGAGCTAGCACACCTGAATCAACTCGTTAACTAATCATCAAGCTCTTGGCTGCTGGAATCCAATGAGCTACAACAAATCTGTGTGTTGGCTGGGGGACTTCAGGAGAGGTTTGAGAACCCCAGGCCCCCGGCTGTAAGGAGCTACCTGCAGAGGCACAGTGGCTCGGCTGGTGTGCAGGTGGGCCAGAGTGAGCAGATCCACCAGGATACGAACTCCGTTAGAGTCCATCAACTCCTTGACATTCTTCTTGTTCAGGATCAGTTTGTTGAGGAAAAGAATCAGCCTGTCTCTTTCCAGTTTGTCGGTACACTGTGAAGGCAGACGAGGAGAGACGAAGACTGCTTCAGAAACAGAAGAATCTTTTCTGCTTCAGAAACAGAAGAAATGTGAATGCCTGCAACATTCATGGGGTTGAATATGTGACGTTGTGTTTGCCACAGCACTGACCCGGTCCAGCATTCCCACAATGTACTTGGTGTCGGTGAAGGGTCCGATCTCCTCACAGCACTTCCCGTAGACGATGGTGAGAGCCTGCAGACACAGGCACTTCATGGAGACTTTTGGTGTGAGCAGGAATCGGTGGTAGAGCTCATTGAAGAACTCATAACTGACAGAGAGATAAAACAGATGAAGAAAAAGCAGAGGGGGAGAGCTAGTATTTAACAACTGAACATGTTCATGCTTTTGGGCTACATTGTCACAGCATGAGGCAGACATGGCTGATACTTGCGGCTGACTTACGATCTCTTGATGGCCCCTGACTCATCAGTCTCATCCTCTTCCAGCAGCAAACGCAGGTAATAATCACCAATCTTGATCTCATCTGAAAGGCACTCGTACTTCACCTGCAAACCACACACAGTTCAGCTACCCATATGAATGCGGAATTCAATGATCAAAACAAAATGTAGGTTGATCTCTGACCTCAAACTCCTGGTGGTTCCAGGAGATGACGCTGGCGTTGCCCAGCTCGCGGTCCACGCCGAAGGCCCTCATCTCAGCCTCCAGAGCGTCCCGCAGTTCCTCTCGCGTCTTCAAGTTCCAGATGAGGTTGGGCCGGGCGTGATCCAACTGGAACCTGGAATCCAGGAAAAATACAGGTGGAACTACTTATTCAACTATAAATATTCACTTTTCATACAATGATTGATTTGATCATTTAAAAAGTAGAAGACAAGTGAAAAACATTGCAAAAAGAAAATGATTGCGGATAAGCAGAGTGAAGCCTAGTATGATACACAGTGAGGCGGCCATTTGTGATTCCCAAGTGCAGCTACCTATAGTAAAAGAGCTCCCAGTTGGATTCAATCTTGATTCTCTGCCTCCTTTTCCTCAGAATGACAGGCTTTTGGTTGGGGTTCTGCACAGGAGAGACAAGAACTGTCAGTTCCTACTGAACTTGTTCAACAGCCCTCTTCAGGTATACAGACAACTGCTACAGTATGTGTGGAGCTACAATGACTACAACACCACAAACACCAGTGCTTAGAACAGCAGAACAGCTGGTTGGTAAAAGCAAATACTGTGGATATTTTTTTAAATCCACTATATGTGGAAACCCATACACATTTGTTTTCCATAGACTCCTTTTCCAACACTTAATGAATTTAAATGGATGGATGACATAACCAACCACTGGGTGAAAAACATTCATGATAAGAAACTCTTACAAAAACCACCTTTCACATAAACAGAAAAGGAAGAATTTATCAAGTGATCCCACAACATAAAATTACTTGAGCTCTAAAACTGACAGTCCCAGTGAGAGGGGGAGGGGTGAAAAGGAAAAAAGATGGGTTTCCATTGGTCAACTCTACTTACCAGGTTATTTCTGTCCTGCTGCATTTGATTGACAGCAAGGAACCACAACAGACAGAGGGGGAAGGATGGTGCAAGAGACAATACAGAGAGATTATTGGTTGTCAAAATCTTAATCGACAAAAACAGTATTCAATGACTTAGTGAATAAATTAAAAAAGATGGTAAAAAAGACCTGTTATTCTTAAAAAAATGAACAAATTATTAGCAATTTTAATCAAATCTAAACAGCTGTGAGGTGATTTTACAGCACTGGCGGTGATCGGTTGGCAAATAAGAGGAAAACATTTCAAATGAATTAACGATTTGAGCTGGAATCACCTACATACAGGGTAATAAGCCCTAACAATAATCTCATTCCAAATTTGCACTCCAGGGAAATCCTCGAGGCGGTCATTTTTTTTGGGGGGGGAAATGCTGCAACATTTTGCTGATTTAAAAGAAGATTGGATTGAAGGTTTAAAGCAAAGCCAGAGCAGAAATGAAGACATCAGTGCTTCCTCTGTTGATGACCGACCAGGTCAAATGGTCTCCTCCAGTCAAGGACACAATCATTCTCTCAACCATGACAGTCCATATACCACCTTCTGCAGCCATGAGTCACTGACTATCACCGTAAAGCACACAAACTCAGTATTGTAATTAATTAACTTAGTTTACAAAAGCAGAAGTATTAACTGAACCAAGATCTATAATATAAATCCCAATCCCACTATGCTTCATCAAAACCTATTCAGAAATGACAAACAACGTAGACCAAAACATGAAGCAGGCAGCGCATACGTGGTAGGATGTGTCAAAAGCAGCCTTTTGCATGGTGGTTGTTAGAATATGTTGTAAAACCAACCGTTTACCAGAGCATGGCGCCCCAAGCCAGGACATAATGGCAAAGCAGCCAGGTGCTAGGGATGCTAGCCATGCTAACTAGCACAACCATACCTGGACCGGTCCAGCATCCAGCTATGGAGGTTTGTGGGACTGAGGAACCTGCGATACCGCTCAGCGCCAGCGGAGCCGCAGAGAGGGCATCAGTGTGAACAACCTTGGATGAAGTGCCCAATTTTGGGGAGTATGAAAAGCGAGCAGTGAGCGCCACCTTACCTCCTTCTGAGCGATGCCCATCTTGTCCCTCCAATGCATCAACACGATGTCTGCCTTCTCCTTGGCAAACTTCTCCACCTCTTTAGCTGCCTTACCCGCCACGCGCTGCCAGTCGGGCACCTTTTGCCGACCAAACTGGTCCTGTGTGAGGGTGAAAACGCTGTTCATATCTGGATGCATTCCTAGAATGTGTTCCAGTGACCAACGTGTAGAGTGGGAGAAGGGGTATGGCCCGTGTCGCTGCTGCAAGTTACCGTAGCGATCTTGACATTGTCGCGGACGTGCATCCTGTCCACGTCTTTCTCTGGGACGGGATCGGAGCTGTCCAGGTACGCTAGCAGGCCTGCCGGCTGAAGGTGAGTGGGCGGGGACAGGAAGAGAAAGACATGCTATAATATACTATATAGAACAATCCTTCTCTGTATGGTTATTTATTGATTTGAATTGTTCTGCTGAAAACCTTACCATAGTTCATATTACTACTTTAATGATTTTCTATTGGAAATCAAATGTATATTATTTCCAAAGTACAAATTGGCAATATGTAAAGTGAATCTAAATATTTGGACCGTGACATAAGTCTTTTTTTCAGCACTATAGTTCAGCTTGCCATGTCTTCTGTGGGTGGATGTGGTTGGCAGCTCAATTTTTACCTTTGTGAGAGTGTTCCTCATCAGTCAGACAGTTTTGTTCATTATGCTGAGCATTCTGTGTTCATCCATACCCAGTTAGGAGTCTTCCTTAAGCAGGTAATTTGATACTGTCTCATCAAGGCTTTCCTCATTCTTAATACTACTAATGTTTGGATGACTAATATTTTAGCAGTTTCTGCTTTATTCTGATTTGCCAGCATTATGATGTTTTGCACATAATGTTGAAAAAAATGACAACAGATTACAAATGCAAATGCTACACTTAAAATTAACTCTATAGCTTTTGTCAGATGTCGTGTACAAACAATGCACTGACACAGCTGGGCGAGAAACAGCTGAGCAGCCATTTGTTTAATGACATCAGGTCCCCTAAAATGGAGGGGGCTTGTTATTTTTTAACAGTTGTTCACAGTTTATGGATGTAAATTACCCTCAAATTAAAATTTACAGTCTGAACTTTAACCTCCTTGTCACTCTGCAGTACAGAGCCAAAAGCAACACAACTTCTCAATTTTTCCCTTCTTGTAGATTATAACACATTAAAAAGCTTTAGAAAATGTTAGGAGTAACATATAGAATTTCAGATATTATCCATGCCAATGAAGACATTCAATTAAATTTAGGAGAGACAGGGAATTTAGAAATGGAGAATAGCGTCTCACCAGTATCCTCTTGAGGAGGTTCATGGCGACTGGGTTCTCTGCCGTCCACAGGCCTACCAAGTGACGACTCAGCTGCCTGGGGGAGAGAAGAAACATTGTTTCAATGAGCCATAAATCAAAATTAGCTAGTTTGGATTTGGCCATAGATCCCATCTGAGTTTGTGGTGTAAATATGTAGTAAAGTCCTTTACCTGTTGGTGAGCATTCTCTGGTCCGAACTGATGGTGAACATGGATGTGTGAAGGTGTCTGGGTAGCGCGCCCTCACTCAGGGCCAGCTCCTGCATCTTAGTTGCTATCTCCTTATCCCCCTCCTGACAGGTTATGCACACAGAGACAAATTTAATCTCATGAATAAAACACCTGATTCTGTGTTCATATTTCACACAAACCCACATCCTCGTGATATTATCAAATGCACTTCAACTGATGGCAATGTAACCATTAGCTAACTAAAATAAATAAAAATGTGGCTTCCCTTAAAATCAAGTTTGCGTTACAGTAAATCAGAAAAGAAATTTGGTGATCTTAAAAGGATGACAAAAGCTTTAGCTACTAGTTATGTTTTATCTATACAGAAGATAATTCTGTAATTCTGCACTGCCTAAAGACCAAATCTTCATTGGCTACCATTGAGGACATGTTAAAAATCAGCCCAAAAATGAATGTATGTCACAAACAAGTCCTGTCAATTTTAAACTGGTCACTGGTTGTAAAAGTGGAGCTTATTGAGTAAAAAAGTCTTAAAACAGTTTGCTCCATGTCATGATTTGTGCTCTATGTCATCAAAACCACCCAATATAAACTTGGACTTTCATAGCTGAGGTATGGTAGTCATTCTAAAACAGATGTATATAGATAGAGGAGCAAAATGGATTATGATCAGACACCAATGATACGGAAACATTTTTAATGAACACTTCACGATCTAAGGGGTCAAAGTCCGCCTGGCACAATGTTGACATTCTGAAAGGTTCCTAATTTTACTTAGAGTGCTTGGATTCAGAATGATTCTACTATTTTTCTATATGTTTTTTAACCCCCCCCCCACACAAAAATAGTTGTTTTAGTGCAAGGTGATGTCCTACATCATTGCAAAAATGTTATTTTGTCATTTTTACTTTTGACTTCCCGTCTGTAATGTTTTTAGTTAGGCAAAATGAAATTGCAGAAAATGACCCAACTTTGTGATCTCTGGCTGAATCCCCCATTTCCAACAATACCAACCAATAGATTATTGCATGCTGGGCCTGACACCACCCAATATAAACTTTCATGGCTGAGGTATGACAGTGATTCTACATAGAATGCATGCATGTATAAACAACACATTACAAATCCATGCTAAAATCTGAGGTTTAAAACAGTATTCAGTTAAATGCAAAAGACTCAGATTTAAGATTTAATGCTGTCAGTCAATGTACATGAAGGCAAAGTAAATAGATAGAGGCATAAACGATTGAGGTTATGATCAGACACCAACGATATGAAAACCATTCAATTAACCAATTAATTTGCTAAAAAAATAATAATAATAACTCACCTCAATGATGGCCTTCATGACCAGGCCTGCTCCTTTAACAATGGCCATAGAGGGATGCTGGAGAGGTAACAATTTAGTGAGACACAGGCACACTACGGTAGCCAAATTAATAAGTCACATGAGAACAAAGCCAGAACCACAACAAAATAGCGTTCTATAGAACAGTCATTAAAACCAACAATCAAATCAGCCATCCTGCAACATTCTCAAATTTCTGGGACTCAAAATGACTCAAAATACAGTTTTGGATACTTGTCAACCTTTCTCTCACAGATGGAAGTTATACCTGGAAGAGTTTGAAGAGGGTGCGCCCGTTGGATGCCACCATCTCAAGAAGCATATCGAACTGCTGACCCTCACTGGTCTCGCTGTAAGGAGCGCAGAGGGCAAAGGTCATGAAGTCCAGCAGAGAGCTTATCACCAGTGCACCTGTGCCGTGGTCCTGGACGGGGAAAGAAACAATACAGGAAATTATGAAAATATGGAAGCATCAAGGCTGCCTTTGTTTCTAGGTTTGGATACCAACCAATGTAGAATTTTTGTGGCTTTAAAAATCAACATACCACATTGCTGATGAACTTCTCCAGAAGGTTCTCCAGGAACTTCTTGGAGGACATAAGAGAGGCTTTGTTCAGTTGCTCCTGACGCAGGTCGTAGTCATCGTGCATCGGCTGGAAGCATGCAAGTAAAAAAACATGTATATTTTAACATTTTAGCCATGCAGCAGAGTAGATCTGAGTTTGTACATGTGTGTGCTTTGAAGGTGTCATCGTTTCATACACACTTAGGCACAGGGAATGATGGATTTCAATTTCCACAGGAAATATGAACCAGTTCCATGTCACGCAGTGTGTTGAATTAAGGAGCGAGATCTAAAAGAAGAATGTAGTCCTGTTCTTTTACTTCCCTTGGTAGGCCTTGATTTTTAAACTCTAGGACCTCTTTCAGCCACTCAGGATGGGTAGTGACAAATACACCAACTGTCATGATTTTCCATGTCTTTAGATAACTACATTTCTGTTCAGGCATTGTATCGTAGTCTGGGCAAGTCCCTCCCATACGTATTAAATACACTCTGGAAGGGGGTCTGCGTGATGTAGTGGGCTAAGTCAATGCATTGCACAACAGTCTATGTCATGATAATCACTGGCCGGGATTTGGTTAAATAATTCAGATTATCTATCCTACCACGTCGCTCTACAGCGACCTGTGTCCAGATCAGGCGCCTGTGGTTTCAATCGCAGAAGTATAGTTGGTGCATGATCTGAATAAAGGCTTCTGTGTTGGATTCGCAGTTTGATAAGAATCGACAGCAGGGCGACATGTGGTTGGATGAACCATGTGCACGCCCCTCGTCATCCCACAGAGCTGTCCAAGTAGTTGCGAAGCTACTGACAAGGCAGGGTTAGTGGGAATTGGGAAGAGAAAAATTTGAGAAAAAAACTAAAGAAAAAGAAGAGAAAAAAATACACTCTGGATACTAAATATAAATACTAAAAATATATATTAAATATACCTTTGTCTGTGTTAGAAGAATATAGTAGATGAGAGCAAAATGTTTTTTTCATCATATCAAATAGCATCTTTTCAATAAATGGAACGTAATATTATATCGGTGACAGATTGTGCACTAGCAAGCTAGTTTGTATAGCTAATTAGATCATGGCAGTATCTTTCAGTCAGGTTGTCACTGGTTTGTGCTGGTTGCTGGTGAATTAAACTGGCTACGAATAGCCATTCAAGTGTTCTTGTTTTAAAATGCACTTTCTTTGTGATATCCAACTACAGTGACAGTCAACAGTGTTTTCATGTTTCTCATTGTACAGTAGCTAGCATGATTTCCTTCATGGTCATAGCTGTTTTCGTGATTGACTGGAACAGTGTACATACTTGTTAGGCAAACAGTACGAAAGAGCACATGTCTTTAGGCACAGTACTGCCACAGTGTCATGATGAATGTTTGTGTTTAAAAAAGAATGCTTGATTTAAAGTGTGTTGCTAATTCCTAGCAGCGGCCCTGTTTTGAGGATCTGTCCCCAGAGAACGGACCGTAGCTAGGTGGACAGGCTCTACCGCAAAATAGAAATGTTCTTGTTTTCAATTGCTTTGACACAAAATATTATTGTATATCACACAAATGATCCTTAGTAACATTAGTGATTAGTACATCATGCAGCTACTAGGTATGGTCAAATGGTCCTTTATGCAACGCAAATAGCACTTACACACATCAGGGCACAGAGCATGTCTATTGCAGCGTGTGTCACTCCATTGTTGTTCCTCTTCAGAGCTTTCACCGTCTTCACCCCCAACTTCTCCCGAAACCTGGAAAACACACATCCAGCAGCAAAACACACAAGCTGCGTAAACTAAACAGAGACTCTGGAGGTCAGTATGAAGGGGACACCGAGCCACGCTGGGAATTCAAATAAAAAGGCAGACCAACTGACTCATTTGTATTGCACTCCAGGTATACAAATATCTGAATAAAAGGGGTCTGGGGGTTGATTTTCAACGCCACGTGTACAAGATAATAGAAATACAGGTCCTTTCATACATCTCAGTGACCCCAGATGAAAGAGCAATAGTGTCCTGGATATATGAGAAAGAGACAGAGAGACATGGACAGAGAGACAGAGAGAGGGCAACATAAAAACTGAAATATAAACACACACACACACACACACACACACAGGCAGACAGACAGACAGGAGAGGAGAGGCGGGCAGATGACATCACCTCTCTTTTGATCTCCCTGAGTAGAAGACAGATGAAAGGAGAGACACACAAAGCAAACCGAGGCAGAGACACACACAGTCAGTTGAGTCAGACAGACAGACATGTGTCAGTGAGTCAAAGAAGGCAGACAGACAGACAGCCAGGAGGCAGACTGAGATGCATGAATATTCATATTTACGTTCCATCTGTGAATCCAGAACCCTGACCAGACCTTGGAACAACAGAGCACGTGTTACCCTATACACTGTATCACAACAGTAATATAGAGCACGTGTGTTACCTTACACAGTGTACCACTAAATTAATACAGAGCACGTGTGTTATCTACAGCTTTACCACAACAGTAATTCTGCAATCAGCAGGAGGACAGGAAGTGATTGGTATAGCGGAGCAGGAAGAGGTAAAAAGCAGTTAGACAGGGATGTGAAGGGATAGCTAGGGTGTGTGATCATTGATGACTTACTTGGGCAGCTGTGTGAAGGCCTGAAAGCCGGCCTTGGAAGCCACCAGACGTCGGATGGCCTGGAAGTGGCTCTCCAGCTCTGCGTTGGGGCCTGGCAACTCGCATTCCTGGGACAGCAGGGCCAAGATGGCGTTGCTTATCAGCTTCTCTTTGTTCTCAGAGAACAGGCCCTGAGGGCAGAGGGACGACATGACTGGTCAGTTAGGTCTTTAATCATTTTGGTTTTTCTAAGAGATTCAATCGGGTTTTTCCCTTTGTCTCCACTTTCGAAAAACTTTGAATGATTAGCTCAGAGGGGAGGGACCTCTGACTTTTTTCTGACTGATTGTCAGAAAAAGGAGAACTGAAGCGAAGTAGACAGGTCATCTGGGTTGAACACACTTACATCTTGGGTGACAGCGTGTAGCACGCCGCTGTAGGACACGTTGGCATTAAATCTGAACACGGCGTCTGCAAAGTTTCCGTCTGTCAGATAAGAACAGAGACACAATTAGTCATCTGTTTAAGCATCCATTTCATGTCAGTAACAAAACCCTATGCATTAGCTCACACTGCTGCAAACATATAGATTTTTTTGCAACAGCAGTAATGTACATTGCTAATTGGACACGGTTTACATGGTCCCGCCCCCGTTTCCTGTCGCTTGGAGCGTAATTGATGTTACAATGAGATGATGCTAATATTTACTTGGGGGTGACGCCAGGAATTTGAGGTGGAGGCTCTCTACTTCCTCATCCACGGGCATGCTCAGGAGACCCCAGCGCTGGCCCCGTTGTGTGGGGGCCATCTTCACGCACACGTCCCTGTTCCCAGACGCACGCACCCCGTCTAGCAGGCTAGCCATCAAGGAGTCCCTACAGACAAACACAATATAATTTTTGTAAATTTTTTGAAAAAAAACTGCCTAATACACACACAGACAATGATGCATACACAAAAAAAAACAGTGATGACATCAATACCATCAATAACAAATCAATGTACATTCAATAGATCTATTTATATATATGCGTGACACATGCACAAAATAAACACCCACACAGTTTGGCTGACATCATCCCAATGAGGTATACTGCTTTGTTATTGTACAATTCCAGCAACACAAAAAAGATGCATCTATGGTATTGACACTATATCTTGAGATAATTTGACTGTATTTCTTATTAATAAACAGGGAAAACCAACATGCTGAAAGAAACCCATCTACAGCTGCTGATTGAAAGAATTTGGATTAGTCAAGCTGTCAGTTTAGCTCCATGGGGCTGAATGTATGTGGCAGTTTTGTTGCTAAACAATAGTTTGAGAATTCGAGTCAGTTGTGAACAAGAAACAGGTTTAGCGAGCTGGCTCGGCGTGAACAAATAAATAAAATCGCAAAAAAGGGCATACTATGCCATGCTATGGGTGCGTGGTGTGGTACCTTTCGGTGGAACAGTACTTCCTGATCTGGCCCCTGATGAACTCGATAGTAAACACCTGGGGGTTCTCTACATCACAGATGAGAGCAAACACCTGTAGAGAAACACAGTTACCATAATATTAAAAGGCCCTTATTTCCCCCAAGAAAAATAATCACATGGCATTTAACAGTCCCTCAGGTAGAGGCCAGCCCATAGAAATACAATGAGTAAATGAGAGAGTTCTGAAATCCACATGGTAACACATCATAGGCCATTCTCCTACTACAGATCTATGGGTGAGCCCTATGTTTGTGTAGGCAGGTGTAGTAAGCAGCTCCAAACCTCTTCAAAAGGCTTGATAGTGGCAATGTTGTAAGAGGCTGGATCTCTCTCCACCAAGCACGTCTCAGTCAGGCACAATATCCTCTTGACAGGCTCCTATCAGACAAACAGTACAGGAGGTTAGGTCGTAATTATGGTCAAAATCACCCCCTCATTAAAAGCAGAAACTAATTTTGTTCTAAAATAAAACAAAGCTGTAAAGGCAGTGAGGGTAGAATGGGTTTCAGACCGGGTTGCGCGGAGTGATCTTCTGCACCACAAACTCGGCCAGGGAGGTGATGCTATCGTCTGAGGCGTATTTCCCGAGCCGGCCGGTCACAAAGTCCTCAAATGTCAGCGGGTCCTTCCGCAGCCGCAGCGTAATACCGATGAAGTTGCCTGCGTGCTCGATAGCGCTTTTGATGATCTCGTCGCGGTGCTCAGACGCAAACAGGTGCTGTGGGACGGGGGGCGGAAAAAAGACAGGAAGTTGGAGAGAGGATTGAGGTGAGTGGTACAGGGTAGAGAATATTTCATCAAAGTATTAGATGAAACAGTCCTGGTCCTTGAGATTTGGCAAGACATTTGCAAAGTGATATTTGCACAAATAAAGAAGGGAGGACAGAAAATAGATAATAGAAAATAGAACATAACAGGACAGGAATATGAGGGAACAAGTGAGACACACAAACACACAGAGACACAGGATCTTTGTGGAGAACCCAAATATATTTTTCCTATTCTAGATCTATAGTAATGTCTTGGAAATCGGCTAAATGATCCCAAGAAATAAAATGTTCCTTGAAGTGATTTTTTAGGTGATTTTTGTTTCCCACAAATATAGCTGTAAGAGTCATAGTGTCCCCACATACACATCCATTATTATGTACTACAAAGATGCACACAGAGTATTGGGAACCCTAATCTACACAGGTCAGTACCAGGCGGTTGAAGCCTCCATAAAGGATGCAGAAGCCTCCCTGGTAGTCGTTGACCTCAGCGAAGCCGTCGACGGAGCGGTAGTCGTAGGAGCACACCACCCGGTTTGTCTGGGTGTCGATCTGGTCGATGCCCCCCGGAGTCACCTCCAGGCTCACTAACTTCCTGGTGTCACTCCAGTGGTGCTTGTAACAGTTGTAGCGCTGAAAAACAAGGGCAACATGGGTTATGGGAGTGCAACCGAGCCAGCACGCTATACATAGCCAACTACTGTTTTCAGAGGTACAAACATCCATGTTATCAAGTCTGTGGCAGACCTGTCTTTCGTGATATGGCCAGAGTGCATAGTAACTCTGTTTCCTGTTGTGACCTACTAAATAAACCAGTAGGGCTCAAAAGTAGTGCCCTATGCAGAGAACATAGTGCCTCTCCTTCGATGACAACAGGATGCGATATTGATTGGTTATGTGGTGATCTCTCTCCCAGGGAAATTGGAGTGTGCTAATTGGAGGGGGAGCAAACATAAAAATGTATGGCCCAAATGGTACCCTATTCACTGCACAGGGTCATAAATTTGATGACATGTAGATGGGCCCTGTTCCAAAAAGGGTCTAATGGGTCTGATTGAGTCTATTGGGGAGCAACAGACAGATAAAAGAGGGAGAATGAGAGGGAGAACATCAGACTGAGAAAGACAGATAGAAAGACTAAGGAAAACATAGACATTGCAGCTCCTAATAACATCAACTCAGCAACAACTAGAGGCTGCATCACTTCCTCCTCCACTTAACACAGCCCCGGGGTGTACACAGTCTATTTACGACCTTGTTTTCCTCATCCATCTCTGATTTGTTGCTATTCTCCTCATTGGTTCCTGTAAGTAGTCCTGCATTCACAGTGCTTTAGGGTTTCGCTCAGTTACTGATTTTTTCCATCCATTCTTTGTGTTAATACTCACCCTGCCTGTGATTTTCCCCTCAGAGAAGTCAGTTCGGAATCTCTACAGAGAAAATCAGAGTTTAGATTAAACATTTGGATAGGGTGGTCTAGCAGTCTAAGCTGGTCCCTCTGGTATGATGTACTGCTGCAGCATGGCTGTGAATGAATGCAGCCCACTGCTCTTTCAGAGAAAAAGACCAAACTACCGTTCTCCATTCGAGATGCAACGTAGCCTTTCAAACCTTCCTGAGCTTAATCTATGTGGTCCAATATGATACAGAAATTAATATATTTTAGTGTTGTTTTTCTTCTGTTCCAATTACCACTAACCCTGCCTAGTTGGTTGCTCCGCAACTTCTTGGACAGATTTGGGATGGTGAAGGACGCTCCTATGGTTCATCCAAACACAGGTCACTGAGCTGACAGGTTATTTTCACAATGCTCTTCCAACACTGATGCCTTTAGTCGGATCATGCACGGGATGATTACGCTCACCAACTATACTTCCGATGCTGAAGATTGATCACATGCATTTGATAGTGCATTTCTAGACGTAATAGAGATTGTTTAATTATTAATGTCATCATTTTTTTTTGGGATTTCAACAGAAAAAACAACAGTAAGGATACTGTGTCCTGCAATTTATAAGCACATTTTTACAATTTTCACCCCTCCAACATAATCTCTGACCCTCCCACCCCCCGCTGCCCATCCCAACCCACTTAATGTCCTCAAGTTAAAAAAATGACAAGACATCACATAGCCACTGAGAGGCTAAGGGTGGCTGACAGGACTTCCACTGCAGCAAAATCCTGCGTTGGGCTAATAGTGTAGTAAAGGCAATGGTACCTGAATTTTTATATTTTAACGAGACAGAGTCCCCTGGGACTCATACCACCGCTATCAGGGGGCATGGAGTAATATTAATTTGAAGTGCTTCTGAAAGGGTATGGAATACAATGTGCAGTAATAGTTCAATTTCGAGCATGTAAAAAACATATGATAGAGGTTACATGGAGAGTAATGACATCTGTCACACACATCCATCACTGGTTATGGAGTAATGAACTCTGTTAGTCAGCTTGAACTGAATGAGTCCAAGTGGAGTCTTGTTCTGTCGAACACTCCATCCTTTGAATATTCAAGACCCATGCTTTTTTGTTTAATTATTTATTACAAATATGTTTAATATTCGGAGTGTGCCATGTAACACTGCTCTTCAATCAAAACAATTATATCAGAATCCATCTGCACTGGAGGTCACTTTTTTGTCCGTCTACCATGACTAAACCACAAAAGGAATTACTAGAGTCACTTTGGGACTTATGATTTTCACGTAGCCAAGAATGAAGACATAAACATGGAATTCAAGAAAATGAAAAAATGTCAAGATTTTTCTATAACTCAAATATAGTCCCATAATATAATAATAATTGTCACTGCATTTCTCCTAAAATAAATGCAGCGAATATGGAAGTTAATTTGTTCTCTAATTAGATATATGCAGTGTGTGTTTTTTTACCAAACTAGGCATGCGCACCTATGATTCAAACGCACCTATAGCTAACAGATATAATCAATGGTATTTACTCAAGTCTAAATTGCCCAAACAGATGACGCTTGTTTTTCTCCATATTGATCACTTATGTGTAAATGCATATGACTAGGTGTACTATTTAAAGGGGAACAATGACGAAATCTATCATTTTTCTATGTACCTAAATCATTTGAATTAATTATGTAACTGTCTCTCTAATCAGGCAGCTCTCTCATTCAGGGAGAGTAGGGTAGAGCTACAGTTATGGCTCTGTCCACATAAATGCGCTTGATACAACTTTGTGAAATAACGATTATTTATATATATATATATATAAATGCAATAAGCAAATATGTCTTTCCGTTATGCAATAAGCAAAGACAAGACATTGTGCTTGTTAATGCTAATGACATGACACAGTTCCGAATGTGTTAATAAAATAATTGAGCAAATCAATTCTGCCTGACTAGTGGTTCCCAACCATGGGTACTAGGACTCCTGATGGTACACAGTAATCAAACATTTTTGGGAAACATTGGCACAGGGTGTTTATACAGAAATCATGGAATTTGGAAACAAAACAGAATTGTCCAAAAATAAAATGGATTTTATATGGCACTAAGTGTACACAAAGACAGGGCAAACATGTCTGATTACTGAAATCCACAAACCCGGGTGATGCTGGCATAAAGCAAAGCCCTCTGTGCACCTAAAGCGGATTAAAACTACTAAATGTGTAACTAAACGTCTACCAAGTGTCAGCAACTTCCCTTGAGTCACCAATCTCACGTTCCTTTTAAAATTCCCTTAAGCCAGGGGGTCCGCATGGCATACTGGGCTAAGTCACTGCATTGCACCTGCAGATTGGGCACCTGTGGGTTCATTCGCATAAGTATAGTCAATGATCGTTATCATCCCGTGCGTGATCCGACTAAAGGCTTCCGTGTTGGATTTGCAGTGCGAAAAGAATCGGCAGCTGGGAAACATGTGGTTGGACGAACATCCTCCCACGGGTCTGTACAAGGAGTTGCGGAGCTGGCGACAACGCAGGATCAGAGAGGGAATTGAGAAAGGAGGAAAATGGGGGAAACAAATAAATAAATAACAATAATTCCCTTAAGCGGCACAGCAATCTAAACCACTGCATCTAGTGTACACATACTGCTGTAGTAAGGTCTGAATCTGGCCTGATGCACTTACGTCAGCAAATACGTCCCTGTAAAAAAGTAATATATAGATACAATTGAGTCGTGTCTGCATACATTTTAAGGGTGTTCCTGGCAATAATAGCGGCTATCCATATTTTGCAAGACTTTTACTGAAAGGCCTAATGACAGTGTGTTCTCACCAGCGCCTCTGTGAGCAACTCTGTCCTGTGTTCTGTGGAGAACTTGAGTGTTTCCGACTTCTTGCCACTACCCTTACGGAATGTGAGGCTGAACTCAGTGCCCTGGCCTTTGCCCACCGGGGTGATGCCACAGATGTCCCCGTACGGCCACTGCAAAGGAAGACAGGAAGGCATGTCACTAAAGCAAGTCAAACTGATTGGAGTAAAATTGACACATTACTGATACAAATAGTGACAAGTGAAATCGTACCTTTTCAACCGGAAAACCGTGAATATAATTTCACTAGACATCGGAAAATTTACTGGACATATAAAAACTATATGAGACAAACAAGCTAATTGTTCACTCAGTCACAAATAAATGAGTAGAACGTAGAGACACTCAGATATTAAAAGCTTCAAACAAGCCCACTGACCTGGTTTGTGACTTCAAGCGTCGCTGGGTTGTATGTGGTGATGCCATGAGTGCCAACGGAGAACACTCGTTTGTACCTGGAACAGAGACAAGAGCTTAGTCAGAAGTACAGAACACAGAGGCAGCATTCCAAAACACTCCAGTCTCTTAGAAGTGGACTACTGTTAATTTTCGGTTTTAAATTAAAATTTTAGTCATTTAGCAGACGTTCTTAACCAGAGGGACACCCCTTGGAAGAACTTAGGGTAAAACGTGCCTTGCTCAAGGACACAACAACATTTGGCACAGTCAAAAATCGAACAAGCAACCTTCCGACTACAAGCGACTCCCTAACCACTGAGCCGTCTGACTCTAAGCCCTATGGAAACGGGTTAAAAATAGTGCACTATAAAGAAAATATGGTTTCAGGACACAACCACATAGTGCTCGGTAAAGTCCATTAGCAATGATGAATTGATCGATGAATATTGTTCCCCATCAGTCATTGCTCCAAAAATAACTTCTAAGTTAGAAATATTCATGGTGCTAAGAAAAAATCCATGGCATCTGAGGAGTCTGATATTGGACAGATGTAGATGGAACGGTCAGGGATATTGTGTGTCTTTTAGAATGGATGCATATCACGTAGTGCAATGGAAAGGGGAATGGGGGTGTTTTGGAGGCACCAGCCTTTCACTGTGTATCAATAAGTAGGAGTGCAGCTCAAAACGTCAAAATGTACAGTTGTCATCATTTCACTTTAATTTGCAGGCCCACACCTTTTCAATAATGCTTGAACTAACCTAACAACACACAACCAAACATGAAGCAATCATTAGAGAACATGCTGACAATGTGGGACTGGGGTGGGTGAGTTAATATATGCCCAGGAAATTGAGCTGAAGGGGGTCTGCTTCAGCTAGCTCTTACCCTAACAACCTAGTTCAGAGTGGTTAAAGACTTTCTGCTAGGCTGCACCTCTGATTACCCATAAGACTGTCGTGCTCCGAAGTGGGAACGATGGGCCTGTCGGCGAATCAAATAAACTGAAAGTAAAACAGCACTGCGGCATCTCAAATTTAACTCACTTTCATCACTGGAAGCCAAGTTCTAAAAGTGAAAACAAGTGTGATACTGAAGCTTTATAACAACTTCCAATCGAAAATGAACACACGACAGATTTGTCAGGGACTAACTGCACACCTCAGCGTTGTGAGAAAACACAGACTGGAGTGTGTTAATGTGCTTATAAAATAGTTGCCATCCTTTAATTTGTGAAAATGTATTTTTTAATTTGTATTTTAAGCAAAAGATACTGGTCGCGAGGCGTGCGGTTATCATTTAACATTAACGCACCCCCCCACCACTACTGTTACTTTTGCCATGTTATTGCGCCACATAAAATAAATATTTCCTTTATTTTGTAGATAATCTTATATGGAAGTTGGTGTTGACACTAAAAGTGAGAGGAACTGTCTGCCATGTTTTTGCATTTTGGTCAGCTCCTCAGGTTGTCATAATGATAATTTTTGATTTCATACTACTTCAACATTCTATGTGCGGATATCAGGGAATTCATTTTTAAGTCCAAGCCAAGGGTAGATTAATGTAAAATGTGTCATTGAAATGGAGGATGTGGGCAGCAGCACCCTACGATAAAAAACTAAAACTTGAGAAATATTTAACTGACAACATGGGCAGAATGCTCTATAAAGACATTTTAGACACCAGACTGTTATCGACAACTTTGGTATCTGAAGTGAAAATGCCGGAGGTTTGGGGCCCATATTCAATTGGATATCAATTTCACTTAAAAAAGGGAACCAAACATATTTTCTTGTTGAAAGGTATCACGTTTGCATACTTAAGAAACTGACTGGAATTAGCAGGATTATTTTTACCTCAACTCTGACATGCATTGCATTACACAAAACCTGGGCTGATGTCAAGTCCAGGGCTAACAAGGAACATATTTTCTGGGTTGGTCAACTGAACCAAGTGACCGGGTAGGAAGGTTTCTGACCAACCTCTCATGGATGCCTTTAAGAGGTTCCACATCTGAATGAGTCAGGCTATTCTGCGAGGAAATAGATTCAGTGGAAGCTGCTTGACTGCTGGAGGAAAGGGGAGGATTGACCCAACAAAGGAAGGGCGAAGCAGCGTTACAGTGACAGTTTTGCAACCTGCCACATTCTGAGGCCACAGATGACTACACCTTGAAAAAGCAATGTTTTCAACTACTACTTTTATTTAAGACAGTCTTATGCAGAGCACCTTACAGTAGAACTGAGCAGTGGCGGCTGCTGGTCTTTCAAAGAGGGGAAGCTCATTTTCGGCCTACATCATAAAAATTGTCCATTTATTTATATGTAAATTCTGCCCTATGTTCCTTTTCAAGAAAATGCTCTGTGACCCTGTCTTACCAACTAGGTGTCTTTTCCATTGACTTGATGCTTTTTTAGTTAATAAATTTTAACACAATAGTACATATTTGACCATTAATTTTTTGACATTTTAGGGGAAGCCGAGCTTCCCTTGCAGTCTTGAACAAATTGCACCTGGAACTGAGTGCATACCTTCTTTCATTGCAGGAATAAAAAAATCCTGGAGTTTCCAAACTCAACAGTCCACTGTAGCTCAGTTTGTAATCTTCTAACATCCACACATTTATTAACAAGCAGGCCAATTCTCAAGCAATAGAAACTGTATGTACACACTGCCACTGTCTTGAGCCTCAAAGTTACAGGAAGTCATTCATTTTCAATGGAAGCCGGCTTCTCTCAGCTGCAATGACCGGCAAATAAGTCAGAGTCGCGTTTTGAACGTGTTTAGTGTGTTAAGCGACCAAAGCATCAAGCAGAAAGTTTAAGTTTGTTCAACTTTATGGTAATGAGCTATGAAACGGTTCAGCGGCAAATGACAGTCAAACAATCGGAATTAAAGTACGTATTCTAGTCTTCCTTGCTTGATGTGAATGTCCTGCCATGTCAGAGCGGCCAAAGTGTCAAAAGCTTCCACATACTTTTTTGACAAGCGTCCTTGACAGGGCATCCAGAGCTTCTTTTGAAGCTCAAGTCGGCGGCGGTGTGTACGTACAGTTATACTTGAACACCCTGGCTTCACACGGTTTTCTGTCTCTCAATAAAAGCTGAAGGAAATCCCTTGGGCTTGTTTTGGGTAGATAACCTGATCATATTCTATTCATATCCTGCACCTTAAAAGTTAAAATAAATGTTTGACATTTTACTGTTTACATTATATTGTTACATTACAGTATAATGCATACATTATATGGTTCTTATACTGCAGATATATATATATATATATATATATATATATATATATATATATATATATATATATATATATATATATATATATATATATATATATATATATATATATATATATATATATATATATATATATATATATATATATATATATATATA
>JACXGM010007487.1:0-17663 GCA_016801145.1 Umbra pygmaea
ACCATTCAGATGAACAGTATGAGAAGGACCATTCAGATGAACAGTATGAGAAGCACCATTCAGATGAACAGTATGAGAAGCACCATTCAGATGAGAAAGAAAAAACGCCATGAAGTGGAAGAGAGAGCTAACGTCCCAGCAAAGTCTTTTCCACAAAGACAAAAAGGATGCTGATGCTGCATTTGAAGTAATTTATGTGGTGAGTTGAATGCTAAAGCCGGAAAGCCATTCACTGAAGGGCAGTTTATGAAGGATTGTATGTTGAAATTTGCTGATATTCTATGTCCAGAAAAGAAGGGCTTGTTCAACAATATCTCTCTATCGGCAAACACAGTGGCACAGCAGATTAGGGAGTTGTCGAGTGACATTTATGATCAGTTGCGCGGCAAAGCTAGTGTTTTCACTGTGTACTCTGTTGAGCTTGACGAAAGCACAGACAAAACAGACATTTCCCAGCTAGGCATTTTCATCAGGGGTATTCAGGAACAATTTGAAGTGACAGAGGAGTTGTTGAGTTGTGTCCAATGCATGGCCGTACCACAGCCAACGCATTATATTTCGGCAGCTGTGTGACACGATTGAGCATGCTGGATTGCCGTGGAACAGACTGGTAGGCATACCACTGATGGTGCCCTATCTATAACAGGGAAAAAAATGGACTTGTAGCACTGGTACAAATATAGTTAGAAGAATAAAATGCAGATCAAGCAGTTTTTCTGCACTGCATTATAAACCAACAGGCTCTCTGCAGCAAATGCTTGAAACATGAACATGTCATGTCTGTTGTGCTGAAATGGATCAATTACATCAGGTCAAGAAGTTTACAGCACCGCAAGTTTCGGGCCTTAATAGAACAAATTAAGTCAACATATGGTGATGGTTTACTGAGGTGTGCTGGCTCGGCAGGGGGAATGTCCTGAAGATAGTTAAGTTAGATAGAAGTTAAGCGCAGAGGTGAAGAGATTCATGGAAGAATGGATGTTCCTGAATTTGATGATCCTAAATGGGCCATGGACCTTGCATTCTTAGTGGACATAACATAGGAGCTGAACACCCTTAACTTGAAGCTACAGGGTCCTGGTCAGCTTATCACAGCAGCATATGAAAGTGTGAAAGCGTTCTCCACAAACAGTGCTCGAAGTGGGGCGGTACTCACGGTACGCAGTACCCGCACTTCTACATTTTACTCTTAAGCGTACCTGCAGTTTTTCTTGCGTACCACTAGGTAGCCGGTACTTAATTAAACCACACCGACAGAGTAAGCGTCAGTGTCAGAGAGATTGGTAATGAGCATAACGTTACATAAACTGCACTACCCAGAGGGCAAAATAAAAAAAAGTTTCTCTAAAAAGAAGTGTGTTTTTTGTAAGTCGTTATGTTAGCATGGCTTCAGAAAGGTACTAAAAGAATGCATGTTCCAGAGTCAGACACGTCAATAGAGTTCCAAGTCCAACAGAAACATCAGGTACGATTCATGAGCTTCAAACTAACGTTAATTAAAACCCTTCACAGGTTCCCGACGTTCGAGATTTTTTAGAACCGTACATGCTTGATACCCTTGGAAAAATGAAGATCAGACAAAAATAATGTGTGGTGGCTCATAGGAGTTTTAGTTATTGAAAAGTGTTCTCCAGGCAGATCTGCCTTGGAGGCAGGAGTTATTTGATTGGTTGATTCAAAACTGAGGTCGGACCTCACAGTAAGTTTAATTTTGATTTATAATTACGATTGATATATCTATATAGCACAGTATTACATTGTGGTTAAGGTTAGGGTTAAGGTTAGGTGTACGGTTAGATATAATTAAAAACTGAGAAAACTATGCTCATGTGCACATTTCCAATGTCATGTGAGGTACGCCCTCAGTTTTGAATAAACCAATCAAATGACTTCTGCCTCCAAGGCAGATCTGCCTGGAGAACACTTTTTAATAACTAAAAGTCCTATGAGCTTGTGGTGGCTAATCCCTGTTTGTTAAAGACAGCCGGAGCTATGGTGCCTCAAAGTCGGTCATGTTTTTTAGATGGTAGCCTTTTTTACTAAACAATACAGACAGGATGTAAAAAATAGCTTGGATTTCTTAAAACATATAGGAATATAGTAAGAAATGGGTGCAGCATTTCTCCGAAATTACATTCTCAGGAAACGATTTTGAAAACCTGAATTAGGTTATATGCCAACATATTTAGGTTTTTTACGTTTGAACTGCACGTTTTGTTATAAGCCTATATTTGTACTTCAAATACGTTGCTCTGGTAAATTTCGTTTAGCGTATTTATGCGAGAACATTCCATAAATTCTATACATTCCATAGCGTTCGAAATTATATTGCAACATTCACAGTTAAGGTTAGGCATGAGGTTACTAACGGTTAAGGTTAGGCATGAGTTTACTAACGGTTAAGGTTAGGCATTAGGTTACTAACGGTTAAGGTTAGATATGACGTTACTGAGGTTAAGGTTAGAATTAAGGTTAGGGTTAACATTACAAAAAACGAAAATCGCCTGTCTGCATGACGCAAGCAATGTAGAACAAAACACACACAAAGTGTCGGTCTGGATTTGAACTCTCGAACACTGGCATGCCAGTCGCGGATTTATATGCCCATCCACCATCCCAGATCTCCACCCAAGCAAAAACTATGCTATTTACATGCTACGTCATGATCTTTATATGTTCATATTTAACGTTAATCGAGTGTTCAATTTAGTTCCCTACTAACGTAATTGACCCTCTATTACGTTCATATTTCACATATTTCGGTTTTACAAAATAGTTCCCTCAGAACGTATTTCATGGGATTTAGGGGTGCAGAATTTTGATGTTGACTTGATTAATGGCCTCCAAACTTTGCACACTGGTCCAGGAGCCCTGGGGGCTTGACAATATGCATTAAAAAGGCTTATTCATCATGGTTTACATGTTTTAACACATTTAAAAAAATTATATAAATGTGTTCTTAAATTTTTTTGGGATACATTTTAAATAAAACATCAAATTCAATGACCCGGGGTGTTAGATTTCATTCATCCATGTTGTAGCCATTGATCTGCTGAGTTAAAACCATAAAACACTTCACTATATGTCCTAGAGGCCAAAAGATCATTTTTGTGCCAGGCGGACCTAAATCTCCTTAGACCTTGAAGGTTGATGAGTGGAACTGCTAGCATTAATAAGGAGTCTGCAGCCAATTTAACTTAACGTTACCTTAGTCAATGACACCAACGTCAACAATAACGTGATTAACGAAACACATGGATGGCCTGACTCTTGGTCAAGGGACACATACACACACACGACTTGTTTAAATAAATACATTTATTTTGTTATAAAAAACAATAAATTGTTGTTGTACCAGCAATATCTCCGAGTTTTGTTTTTCACTGTAGAACTGTAGATCATCTGGTACTGGTCATTTGGTTCGGCCCAGGGTCAGAGCCTCTTTCAGCCACTATGGACCTGTATATAAAATATATTTCTGTAATGTTTTTTTGTTTGTTGAAACGCATTGAAATAATTTTTGCTATATAAATAAAGTTTGATTTGATTTGAATATTTACAAAAATGTGAGGGGTGTACTCACTTTTGTGAGATACTGTTTATTTATAATAAAATCAGCTGGTAGATTCTTCCAAGAATCTTGGAGAATGTGCCACATTTTTTATACAGACATTGTCTGTCCCGCATTCTTTTGTCTGTCCAAGTAATCCCAGACAGACACAATGTTGATATCAGGGCTCAGTGGAGGACATACTGTACCATCGTTTGCAGAACCCTTTGTCCTTCTTTTCACTGAAAATAGTCCTCATTGACCGTGGGTTTGTGATCATTGTTCTACTGTAGAATGAAGTTGTGCCCATTCAGAAGCTATTCTGAAGAAATGTATTTGTTTAAGTTGCTTATAACTTTTGTACTGTACTTTACATTCACACTTTAGGAAAAAAAAACTGAAATTGTGATACTTATTTTTCCCATTTTTATAAGTTCAACCATTACAACTCTGCTTTGTCTTAAAAAAAAGCAAAATAAAACCATTTTACTAAAGATAACCCTTGAAAAAACTAAAATAAACAAAACATCATACAGAATAATTCAAACACAATGTTGGATTTGGGAAACCTTGCCATATTGTATTACAAACTATATAAAATGTAACTTAGGTTTTACTGTATGCTGGGGTCATTCAGTAAAGTTCATATACTGATAGACAAATTAGAGCAGATTGTTTTTCTTCCAAAACTACAGTTACAGTAAGTGAAATACTTAAATGCTAACTTTAGGCCCTCCTACACTACTACTGTAGCTACTATAACCCAAAATACATGTAAAATAATTAATGATACATCAATACTGCCCTGCAAAGGCCTTTACTTCATTTTTAGAAAGTGAGTTACCGGCATTTTTGAAAATTAAAGATCTGCTTTATCATGAGAACAAATATATTAAGTCAATTATGTCCTTGCCACATTTTCATTATTCTGCCTACAATTTACACACTTTAAAGTAATATTTCTCAGTTCTACACTCTGGCGAGTCTTTTGCCTTTGTATGGCAGTATACTATGTAAGATATAAGGTTTTCAAAATAAATTGCAAAGAGTTACAAAAAAAAATACTGTTGACGTTCATATAAAACCGCAAAAAACAGAAAATGTCACAATACTATTTCTTTACTGTTGGGCGAAATATTCGCTTAATTCAAAATTTCAACTTTACATTATTGTACTGTCAATGTTTTTCATTATTTTTTGTAGTAATTTCAATATTATATACTTTCTGTCTTAAATTATTTAAAATGTTTGCTACCTTTGGATCAAATATGAGAATCAACACACGGAAGTCATTAATATCTTATGTTTTATGGTAGATACCTACAGATAGTATGTTTTTACAAGCCTGTCTGATTTTTGCCATCCTAACTCCATACATAATAGGATTAAAAAGTGGCTGGCACATCAAGAAATACACTGATAAAATTGTCTGAAATACAGATGGACCGTTTTCAATACCCTTATCAATTCTACTCTGAATAACAGTTAAGAAAACGCCAAATGAAAAGTTAAACAGTGATGCCAGATGAGGAGTACAGGTGCTAAAAACCTTCTGTCGAGTTTCGATGGAAGATTTTAAACAAATACTCAGAATCTTAATATAAGAGAAAACAATAGTGAATAATGGGAGAGCAATAAACAATCCCAGACCGTAGAGCCCAAACACATTATTAACAGTTGTGTCAGAAGTTAAACAGGCAAGTTTCACTACTAGGTAGTTGTCACAATACACTTTGTAAATAACATTTCCACACAGCTGCAAACGAACAGTCAGAGACAGATGAATGATATTATTTAAAAAAGTGAATATCCATATTGCACAAACTAAAATACACACCTTCTTGGGTGTCATATTGACATTATACTGTAATGGATTGCATATAGCGATATACCTGTCATAGGACATAACACCTAAATTACTTAATTCAATACATGCATAAGTATATATACAAAATATCTGTAAATAACAGTACAGAGTGGACACTGAATGATTATCTGAAAGCAAATTAGTCATTAGAGCCGGAAACAAAGCAGTGCTGCCATACAAGTCATTTACAAACAAACTACACATAAACATATACATAGGTTTGTGAAGACTTCTATCCAGACATATAGCCACAATAAGCAATATGTTGGAAAAGAAAATACAGCTGTATAAGACAGCTATTATAAGTAAATACAAGTACTTTAATTGTCCACTGTCACTATAACCAGTTAGGAAAAATGATGTAAACTGTGTTGAGTTTATCATTGTCCTAACAGGAACTATATTGTTTCAAATATTGAATGCTCTTACTACTGAATTGTAGTTGTTTCACCAACTTCTGTATACACTCACTTTAAATAGCTCTGGATAAGAGCATCTGCTACATGACTATAATATAAACTGTAAATGTATAGAGGACCAAGAACAACAGTTGAAATGAGCCTTGGCTTACAAATATTTCATATGCAGAAGTGCTGTAGGTTACCAATGCTCATCGTATTATTGTCACACAATGTTGGTTACACTACTATTACTAAGATTGTCTAGTACATTACATACATTAGTTTGTTGCCATATGGACCATTATGTAAATTTATACAGCATTACAGCAATAAAATGAATCCCTGGTGTAGTCCATTCATATTAATGTTAATTAAATCTCACTTTCTTCAAATTTTACTGCTCTGGTTTTACAAACACCCCACAGTGTCAGTTCCATAGGAAGCTAGTAGTGCATTAATGTATCTCTCAAGATCCTGACCACCATTCAATATCTGAGTTGACCTTTTTTACTGATGTCATAACAACTTAAAGAAACAGAAAAAAACACCAGACAAAAATAGCATTTCAGTCTAACACATATATCAGTAGTCTGTTCGCCACTAAACTAAAGACACATCGTTGCCCTTATATAGCATATAGCTTTAATAGCATTTGAGTTTAACACATATATCAGTCTATTTGCCACTAAACTGAAGACACATCATTGCCCTTATATAGCTTTAATAGAATAAAAAAACTATGCTACAGTGTGTTTACTTGAGTTGTTTACCAGACAGACTACACCGTTGGCCCTCCCTCATATGCTGCCTGCATCACCTGGGACAACTTTAGAGATGCCTGTTATTTACAGGCAAGGTGACAACAAAGTTAAAAGAGAACTGAAATTGATGCTCTCCCATCTTGTCTAAATTGTTCATAGGTTTTAATATAATTTAGTGCTAACACTATATAGTGCCCTCCATATGTAATGTCAACCCATAGAAATGGAATAGATAGAAAGGACATTCAAATGCAAATCAATGTAGCAGAATGGTCAGAGCGGCAGACATTTTTATGTGTACCATTCCATTGCAAAGGTCTAGCGGCCTACTTCTGCATTAAACCGATTTGCGTGTTGTCACCGTGACAAAAAAACAACAATCGCCATTTTGTTGAGCACTAATCGAATGACCATGCCAAACAGTTCAACGGCCTTTCTATCCATTATTTCTATGTGTCAACCTTTCTATTTTTGCTGTACACTCAGGCGTTTCTGGGCCCCATGTACGAGAACCTGCATGGGCCTCAGCAATATGATTTATAACATATATATTTAAATTCCAGTGCCCTCTTCCTCTTAGTCTTAATCTCCCATGTTGCTAAGTTACTCTTCCATGTCGCTAGGTTACTATCCCGTGTCGCTAGGATACTCTCCCATGTAGCTAGGTTACTCTCCCATGTTGCGATTTTACTCACCCATGTTGCTATGTTACTCTCCCATGTTGCTATGTTACTCTCCCATGTTGCTATGTTACTCTCCAATGTCGTTAAGATTCAATTCCTCATCGCTAGGTTACTATCCCATGTCGCTAGGTAACTATCCCATGCGTTTTCCTCCATATTCCACACATTTTGAGTCACTCTATTCTCTTCAGCTAGCTAAACAAGGCAATTTAATAAATATGCTAAACTCAGAAATGCTTTTAGAAAACAAAGTCAAATGCATGTTCACAAAATTATATAATATGAAACAACTCCAAACTTATTATTATTATTTAAAAGTTTTTTTGTTTGCACCCTAATGAGGGAACAATTACCGGCATGCTCTTTCACACTAAAGACCAGGCAGCACCAACATGTAATATAAGAGAGGTTCTCAAAGCATACAACACCTTATATATCATCAAATAAACTGGTTGCATCCATGTGGATATGAAGAAACAATTGCATATATTAACATGACCTTATTAGTAAAACCCATAGAAATGGAATCTATAGAAGTGCCATACCAATGCAAATAAATATAGCTGAATGGTCAGAGCGGCAGCCATTTTTACGTGTACCATTCCAGTGCAACGGCCTACTTCCGCATCTAATCGATTTGTGGCAAGTCGTGGACTCACTAGTTAGTTTTGCAGCAGCAACAGAGTAGCTGCGCAAACATATATCCATGGCCTGACAGTAGGTGGCGGTGTATGCACCTTTCAGATGGTTGCGATCTGCCATTATACCAAAGAAGAAGATCGACGTGGCCTCAGGCCTGTCTTGTTGTGAAGAGGAATTGGCTAGTACTACGATCGTGTCTAACGTTGCATGCCTAGACTCTGAGGCTGTTTCTCAAAACCAAGAATGCAAAGAACAGACTTGTGTTCTTGGGGAGAACGCTCTTGCTAGTTGTTCTTGGAAGAATGAACTCACAAGGTGACGAGCACACAACGCTGCTGACTGTTTTAGACGATGTGTTCTTGCTGGTATTGCGCAATAATACCACCGCACGGATGCCGTCTGCAGTACACAAACATAACGAGAATTGACAGCCAGGCTTATTCAGAATGGCAATATGCTATTTTAGCATTTGTCTCTGACTATGTACGTACATTATCTTATAAAGTTGACTAAAACAGCACTTAACTGCAATAATAGTGGGAAACAATGTGATCAAGTAGATAGAAATGTTAAGGTACAAAACAGGGTTGGCTCGCTAGCTATCTTACACCCGCAGGCTCTTATGGAGATTCTCACTTCCGAAAACGTTTAAGCATATTTTCGATTTGCTATAAATATTCGTAAAAATGCCAATATTGGAAATCTACACATTTGATTTCTCGCATCAAATGTTCTCAGAATTATATTTAGTAATGAAATATTGTAAGAAATTTTAGAAAAACGATTTACTATTGAACTGCATCTCTCTGCTTCCTGGTCCTTCTTCAAATGTGTTTTTTAACGTAAGATGTCATTTCTTGAAGTATTAAATTTGATAAATGTCAAAAAAGTCAATAATAATCAATGAAATTAAGTTTATTTTTGGGTTTGTTGAAATTATTTAGAGGAAGATTTTTTTTAACTGAAACTCTCAAACTATAGTACGACACACTTTACAGCCCCACTGGCGCATGTTGGTACCGTGACAACTACGACATTCGCCATTTCTTTGTGTACTAATCGAATGACCAAGCAAAACAGTTCAATAAGGCTTCTAAAGATTTAATTTCTATGGTAAAACCTAATTTGATTAAATAATTCAATACAATAGAGAAAATATGAATAGCTCAACCGTCTAGAGGAATGGTACACTAAAAGAAATATGACAAGTGGTTGTTCATCCAATGCATTTATTCTCGTTCCATTTAGTTAAAATAATACAAGTGTATTGTTTAACCTATTATTTTTTATTAAGACAATTTAAATTGCCTGGGAAGTGCAAACCTAAAGATTTCATCTTGACTCATATTTTGTAAGTTACAAGTTGTGGGTGATTAAAATATTACAGCTGCTTGATGTTTTACCAGTTGGATAATATACCGGTAATTTGTAAAAATACAGTGTTAAAGTTACTGTCATTGTGTTATGAAAGCTGTAAACACTCAAAAGTTTATATCTGCCACATTTCCATGGGAAGACATGCTGGGAGATATGCAAATATAACTAGTTTGATGATTTACATTGGATCATCTTAAAAAATCATGTTAAAACAAATTTAATGACATTTACTGGGACAACCTAAAAATAAAGAGTTTACATTTTTTTAAATGAGAAATATGTGTAATTCATTGCTCAAAATGTTTAAGTTGGAAAAATGATGTGTATTTCCAGTGTAAGATCTCTCCTGAAGACATTTCTCTTAAAATCTGCCCTAGTTCATAATAGGGGTTGATAGAACCTTTACTGTCCCTCACTAGCACACCAGCACAGCAGCTACATACACCTTCATGGCCATTCTCAACTGAATCATCTCCCATCAAACAAAGCTGAGAAATAATAAAGTGTGTGCCTTTTGTATTTCTTCTGTACTGTTCAATCTGTTTGAATGATTTTATTTTTGTAAGCTATTTGTTTTGTTGAAGGTCACATCTAACTTTAACTTCTATTTTAAGGTACATGTGATATAATTTTACAAGACTATTACATTTCAAAAAACATCTGCAGACCAATGAAATCCTCAGAAGTACAGTATAGATTGTACTCTACATTTGAAATTAGAAAAATGTTGGACTGTTGACCTTAACCTGTATTTATATCACATGTCAAAGTCATTCCACAGAAGGCCTATTGTATGCTGGTTTTTATTTTTTCCTGCCAATATTATATTTTCCCCATATCCTTATACTTTATTATAATAATACAATAAGTAAGAATCATCCTATTTCTACCACAACTAATGCATTACTGTAAAAATCTTATTCAAGTCCCAATATGTTGATGTTTGTAGAGCGCAGACCTAGAAGTAGTATGTTTAGACAAGCCTGTCTGATTTTAGACATTCTAACTCCATACATAATAGGGTTAAACAGCGGCTGGCACATCAGAAAATACACTGATAGAATGGTGTGTATTACAGCTGGAACATTTTGCATGGGTCTATCAATTCTACTCTGTATCAAAATTAAGAAACAGCCAAAAGAGAAGTTGAGCAGTGAAGCCAGTTGAGGAGTACATGTGCTGAAAGCTTTCTGTCGGGTCTCAATTGAAGATTTCAAACAAATTGTCAGAATCTTAATATAAGAGAAAACAATTGTAAAAATAGGGACAGTGAACAAGAAAACAAAACCGCAAAGTCCAAAGATGTTATTAACTGTTGTGTCTGCTTTTGAACAGGCAAGTTTCACTACTAGGTAGTTGTCACAATAAAGTTTGTCAATAACATTCCCACACAATTCCAAATGAAGAGTTAAAGACAGATGTATGATGTCATTTGAAAAGGTGAACAACCATACTGCACAAACTAAAATGCAGACTTTCTTGGGTGTCATCATGTTATTATACTGTAATGGATAACATATAGCAAGGTACCTGTCATAGGACATGACTGCTAGATTATTTAATTCAATAGATGCATATGAATATATACAAAATATTTGTAGAAAACAGTACACATTGGATATTGAATGGTTATCTGAAAGCAAATTAGTCATTAGAGCCGGAAACAAAGCGGTGCTGCCATACAAGTCATTTACAAACAAACTACACATAAACATATACATGGGTTTGTGAAGGCTTCTCTCCATACATATAACCACAATAAGAAATATGTTGGTATTAAATATAGAGATGTACAACACAGCTGTTATAAAGAAATACAAATACTTTAAGAGTCCAATGTCACTATATCCTGTTAGTATGAATGAGTTGAATTCAGAAGAATTAATCATTTTCCTAATAGAGCATATACCTATTTGTAGACATTTAGTTCAATGGACAACATCATGTGTCTATCATGTATATTCACTGATGTCAAAATCAATGGTCATATCATTATTGCCACATGTATAAATACAAATTGCTATTGCCATAGATATAAATAGAAAAGCATTGTTGTCTGTGGATGTTATGGACAAAGCATATAACCTATGAAAACCTTAAATATCAGAACAGTAATATTGACATTTTACCTAAGAAATAAAACCCATGTAGTGTCTCAGCTGACAGTAGTTGTCTAGTATTACAGTACAATCAACCCAAACACAGTGTGTGACTCCAACTAAATTCTGGTAAATCTACCGCTCATGGATAACCTCACTGGAGAACTCAATGTAGTCCTTAATATCTGAAATATGTGTAACCAAGTAAGTTAAGTTATAAGTTAGCCCAGTTGGTTTCCCTGTTGGGTCGAACATTATGCATCCCAAAATTCTGGATTTATGTCCAAAACAGGATGCTTTGATGCCTGTTCTAAATCTGTGTCTGTTTCACATCACTGTCATTTATACCTTTTAAAGAAAGAGAAAAACTCCACATCAGTGTGTTTACTGTGTTGTTTACCAGATGAGGGTAAAGTTTGCCCTCCTTCACATGCTTTGTGTGTCATCTGGGACAGCTTTAGTGCACCTGTTATGCTAGTCTAAAGACAACAATATGAACAAGGAGTATCAAATAACTCAAACACATACTGTCAAAAGTAATTAATGTGTCTTTTCTCAAATGTATTATTTATTAAACTTTATTAATACTGTGTAATGCTCTCCTGGGAACCCAAAGTCCCACTTATAGTGTATATATGTTACATGTTTATTCTTTAGAGTTGGATGTTTCTAATGTGATGTCGCTGTTTGATTTATATTAGAGATAGTGTCGGTAGATTCATTTCAGAGGACATTTGTTTTGACTCACTGAAATCCTTTTGTTTTGTGTAGTGTTTTCGTCATTCTTTATTATACTTAGTTTTCATAATTGTCTCAGTCTATCCCTGCTACACAACCTGTAGATGCCTGGATGACTACATGGGCTGCTTCCTGGGTGAGGTGAGATTGTGCTCTGCATATGTTATAGAGCATGAACCTGCAGGAATGAGTCACAGCTTTGATGTTTTCAGAGAAAGAGAGGGTATCATCCAGGGTCACGCCAAGGTTCTTTGCACTCTGGGATGGTGACACTGTGCAGTTTTCAACTGTGACGGACATGTCCTGGAGCAGACAGGCCTTCCCACAGAAAAAGAGAAGCTCGTTCTTGTCATGGTTGAGCTTGACGTGGGGTGCTGACATCCCAACCTGATCTCACACAATTCTGTGAAATGAACACGGCCCCAAAATCTGTGGCAGCTTCACAGAATTGCCAAGGATTCTGTGATGGGCCCACGGAAGTGAGGCTGTAGCGGGGTGTGCCTGAATGTGTCAAATGTTTATGCAGTGTGCCCGTACCATTTCCTAATCCTAACCTTAACCATTACAACACATGTGATGGTACCACTTAATATAATGTCTACCCTTTGCCTAATCCTAACGTTAACCATTACTACACATGTGCTGGTACCACTTAATATAATGTCTTCCCTTCTCCTAATCCTAACCTTAACCAATACAACACATGTGCTGGTACCACTTAATTTAATGTCTTCCCTTCTCCTAATCCTAACCTTAACCATTACAACACATGTGCTGGTACCACTTAATATATTGTCTTCCCTTCTCCTAATGAGTTAAGGGACCATGTTTATTTCATAGAATTCTGCGAGATCATTTTGGACATCCACGTAGAGATATCAGTCAGGCATGCATAGACACAGGTTTTCACATGGATGCAGAAGGGGGAAAGGAGAGAAATAGTTAAGTGTCATCTGCATAGCAGTGATAAGAGAGTCCATGTGAGGTTATGACAGAGCCATGGCATTTAGTGTTGTGGGAGAAGTGGAGAGGGCGCAGAACAAAGCCTTGTGGAACACTTGAAGAGAGTGTCCATGCAGACCCTCTCTGTCTCCTGGTAAGATTGGCCTGCAATCCAGGAGTGTGCAGAGCCAGAGATGCAGTGATCTGAGAGGGTGGAAATTAGGATGTGATGGTTCACATTGTTGAAGGCTGTGGATAGATGTAGAAGAATGAGACATCAACCTATTTTAAAAATGGGTGAACAAGTCTTCAGCAGAGAGGGAAGATGGCAGGGGAGGACTTGAAGGGTGAAGGAGAGTAGTGGAGGTGGGGATGGGTCTTATGGGGTTGGAGGATGACACTTGCAGCATTTTCTGTGATAAAAAGTTGCTTTAACGGCAGATACAGTGTAAGAGAATGTAGAAAGGAGGGATTGGAAAGATTTCAGGTCATTCTGAAGTTTTGTTTTTCTCCTTTTCTGCTCAGCAGCACAAAGACCACTCCTGTGAGCTCATAGTGTTTAGTTTAGACCACTCCTGTGAGCTCATAGTGTTTAGTTTAGACCACTCCTGTGAGCTCATAGTGTTTAGTTTAGACCACTCCTGTGAGCTCGTTTAGCCACGGAGTAGGAGGGATGTGCTTCCCTAGAGGAGAGGGGACAGAGAGAGTCATAAGACTTGGAAACTGAGGAGAGTAGAGTGGAAGAGGCAGATTCAGGAGACAGGAGGAAGAAGGAATTTGATGATTGGGAGAGATGACAGGATGGAGGAGAGACCAGTTGGGGAGAGAGAAAGTGTTAAGGAGGTGTTAGACCTGGGTAGGGATAGACAGTACAGGGTTGGAGGAGAGAGAAAGAGAAAAGCAGACAAAAAAGTGGTCAGACAACTGGAGCAGGGTGGTGATGAGATTAGTCAACAGGCAGCATCTAGTAAAGATCAGATCCAGAGCGTTGCCAGCTTTGTGTATAGGGGTCATCTGGGTAGAGGTGAGGTCAAACGAGGAGAAGAGTGGAAAGAGAGAAGTGGTGAGAAATGAGTCAAACATAGATGCAGGAAGGTTGAAGTCACCCAGAAGAATGAGTGGTGAATCATCTGGGAATGAGCTAATTAGCATGTCAAGATCATTGAGGAAATCACCAAGGACACCTAGTGGAGGATAAAGGACAACAATGTTAAACTTGGACGGACACGTTACATGGACTGCATGGAATTTAAAAAAGGTAATAGGTAGGTGAGGAAGAGGGAAAACAGAGAATCTCAATTTTGAGGAGTAGAGTAGCCCTGTTCCACCACCGGGCTGACCTGATAGAACATTGCAGAACATTGTTTTTGTAGACAGAGTTTACTAAAAATAAAGGTTTTGTACAACTCACCTTAACAGTTTGTGTTTCTGGTGGCTCCCATTTTGCCAGTCAAAAAGTGTCAATTTTTTGTTTGTTATTTCAACTCATGGAAAATACACCATTGATTATAAACACGGTTTACAAGTATGCACCTGTCTAATTTCATTTTGATGTATACTGCACATTTTCTGTTAATCCAATGAACCTCATTTCACTACTGCAATATTACTGTGTCCTTCAGTTATTTGATAGACCAAAATGAAATTGCTGATCCAAACACCCAATTATTTTAAAAGGAAAATCATGGAAATTGTCAGGGGTACCTAAACGTTTGCATACAACTGTAGGTAGTCTGTCTTATGACCCTGATGAAAACATCCGGTGATCCTTAACAGGTTAAACTAGGGGTTTTAGTTCCTGTAAGAAAATCTAAATGTCTGTTACATGACCTTTAAATTGTTAAATGTGAATGTTCCTTTTAAAGTTAGTTTTTATTGTGTATTTTAATTGTTCATTCAGTTGATCTTATTATTTTATTCTGTTTTAGTTCCTTGGCTGGGCTTGTTTTATACAATTTTTATATTGTTGTAACACTGGGTACAACTGGAAAGAGACCTTGGTTTTTGTTATCTTTCCCTACATAAATAAAGGTTACTAAAAAAGGTATGATTCAAAGGGTGTGGTTTACATGTAGAAACTGTATATAGGTTTTTACTCACCTGTCACATTATATCTTAGTGTTTACCTTTTAATTTCTTTGAAAAAAATTATCTCACCTACCAAGTGGAGTTGTCCAATTTCTCACTAGCCCTGACTTGTCGGCAAATCCACAATTACTTGGACAGGTGTTGGGTGGTGAATGGCGCTCCCATGGTTTCTCCAACCACTTCACAAAGCAAGATGATTCTTTTCACCCTACTCATCGAACACGGAAGCTTTTAGTCAGATCATGCATGGGATGATTACGCTCACCAACTATAATTCCATGATTGAATTTACAGGAGGCTGATCTGTACTAAAGCAGTCGCTGGAGATTGGCATGGCAAAGTAGATAATCCAACTTATCTATCCTAAATCCTGGGCAGCGCTTTGCTAATTTGTGCTGCCTCGTGCTGGGGGTCCAGGCAAAGTTGGAAAAGCCATTATCAGGCTCAAACCACTGACTATCATGAAGTAAACTGACTTAACACATTACGCCACACGGACACCCCTCCCTCACCCCGATGACTAACCAAACTAATGTTTGGGACAGTGGAGTAGATGGTGCCCTTATTAAATTCCTGTTTTGGAATGTTGAGGTTTTAAATAACCCAAAGAATAGTTCCCATGTTTTCTCCCTTTTGAAAAAGCTTAAATCAGATGTAGTATTCTTACAGGAGACTTGTGTATGCATTAAATACCACATGACGCAAAAACATTCTAGGTTTGGTCAGGTTTACCATTCTTACTTCAATTCCAAAGCCAGAGGGGTTATAATTTTTTATAAATTCCCCAGCTATTTATGTTATATAGGACAGTAATGGGAAGTATCTAATTATAACAGGCTCATTTTTGCACATACATGTAGTACTGGTCAATGTCTATATTCCTAACTTTGATTATATGGATTTTGCCAACAGGTTGTTGACTGATATTTGCAAAACTGAACTGGGTTTTTGATCCGAATTTGGTCCTCTCCAACCCCAGAAATATGTCTCCCTCTAGCATGTGATAGTCATTTTCAGACTTTATGACTTAAGAATGCGTGTACTGATCCATGCATGTTTCAGATTCCATGGGCTCATGAGTATTCTTTCTTCCCACATGTACATCACTCTCCTCTATTGACTATTTATTTTTTATTGTCTTGACACTCCAGGTAGAGACGGGTTTCCAACTGAGTTCTTTATGAAATTCACACCCAGCTGGCCCATGTAAACTTGCTGTGAATAACTTGGACTCTAACGTGATAATCAATAGCACTTGTCTTAAGAAGCAGAAGGACCCCACTTCCTGTTCTTCATTCAGGCCCCTTAGACACATTAAGTTTGATTTTGTTTGAGTTTGAACTTTGAAAAGACCGGCGCTATCAAGGTTAGCTTGTGGTCTCCCTGGATGCAAAGAGGGCCTTCGATAGAATGGAATGGGAGTACCTATTTGCTGTTCTTAAAAAATGTGGATTTGGGGACAACTTTAGCTTTTGGATCCAGCTCTTGTATATATCTCCAAGGGCTAGCCTCTTCATCAATGACACTCGCTCGGAGTACATTTATTCTAAATACATTTTACATAGCCAAAAATGTAAAAGTCTTTCCTTTTAGAAAATAGCAACCATATGTATGTACTTGCTTCAGGTCCAGTGTAACGAGGTTGATTTTGGGTATGTTTTTGTATATCCACCCTTTCAAAACAGCACAACTTCAACGTCACCATAGCCAAGATCTCGGTCCCTCTGTCAACTCATGTCGAAAGTCTCTGTGTCATTCTGCACTGCTCCTTTTCATTCGAATCCCACATTGAAACCATTACCCAGACTTCATTCTTCCACCTCAGCAACATCTCCAGGCCCAGACCATTTCTGTCATGCTCCTGCACTGAAACCCTAATCCATGCCCTTGTCACGTCTCTTCTGGACTACTTCTAACCGGTATCCCTACAAAGCTCAAGAACAGACTCCAACTCATTCAGCACTACACTGCTAAAATCCTCACTGTTCCAGATCATCTGAACATTTCAAACCTATCCTCATCAATTTACACTGGCTCCCTGTGCACTACCATATTGAATTTAAAACCCTCTTCCTCACCTACAAAGCACTTTATAATCTCACACCAGCTACATTCTAACCTCCTACCAAGCAACGTCCCTTTATAGTCTCACACTTAGCTACATTTCTGACCTCCTACCATGCTATGTCCGTTCCTGCTCCCTCCGCTCTTCCTCGGCTGGTCTACTTGTCATTCTACCTCTCCACCATGGGGGCCAGCGCCTTCAGCTGTTCATCTCTCTACAATGGGGCCTTCAGCTGTTCATCTCTCCACCATGGGGGCCAGGGACTTCAGCTGTTCATCTCCCCACCATGGGTGCCAGTGTCTTCAGCTGTTCATCTCTCCACCATGGGTGCCAGGGCCTTCAGCTGTTCATCTCTCCACCATGGGTGCCAGGGCCTTCAGCTTTTCATCTCTCCACCATGGGGGCCAGGGACTTCAGCTGTTCATCTCCTTACCTTGGGGGCCAGGGCCT
>JACXGM010007487.1:17763-30582 GCA_016801145.1 Umbra pygmaea
GGGGCCAGGGTCTTCAGCTGTTCATCTCTCCACCATGGCGGCCAGGGCCTTAAGCTTTTTCTCTCCACCATGGGTGCCAGGGCCTTCAGCTGTTCATCTCTCCACCATGGGTGCCAGGGACTTCAGCTGTTCATCTCTCCACCATGGCGGCCAGGGTCTTCAGCTGTTTCTCTCCACCATGGGGGCCAGGGTCTTCAGCTGTTCATCTCTCCACCATGGCGGCCAGGGCCTTAAGCTTTTTCTCTCCACCATGGGGGCCAGGGTCTTCAGCTGTTCATCTCTCCATCATGGGGGCCAGGGCCTTCAGCTGTTCATCTCTCCACCATTGGGGCCAGGGCATTCAGCTGTTCATCTCTCCACCATTGGGGCCAGGGCATGCAGCTGTTGAAACTGTCAATTTATTAAAAAAATATTAGACCCACCTTTTTAAGAAAGCTTTTAATCTTTAATTCTTCATAATACTGCATACCCATAGTATCCCCCCTGACATGCATTTTTACTTTTTAATACTTTTTTACTTAAACCAGGTAGTATTTTCAAATGACTTTGCTTCCCTCTGTCATGTCCCCCTGAGACGAGAAATATCTCTTATTTATGTCTGGAAAAATGCCTCTGATGATGACAATTGTGCATAAAAGGAAACCAACCAAGAAATCAAGACTGGAGAGTCCAAAGACGTTATTTACTGTGCTGTCAAAATTTGAACAGGAATGTTTCACTACAACATAGTTGTCACAATAACTTTTGTCTATAACATTCCCACAAAAATGCAAACAAATTGACAAAAGTATTATGTTATGTTCAAAAATGTATAACCATATTATAGAAATAGAAGTAAGCACTTTCTTTGGTGTCATATAAATGTGATACTGTAGTGGATAACATATAGCAAGGTACCTGTCATAGAACGTGACTGCTAGATTAATACATTCAATATCATCATATTAATATATACAAAATATTTGTAGATAACAGTAGACAGTGGACACTGAATGGTTATCTGAAAGCAAAATAGTCATTAGAGCCAGAAACAAAGCAGTGCTGCCATACATGTCATTTACAGACAAACTACACATAAACATATACATGGGTTTGTGAAGGCTTCTCTCCAGACATATAACCACAATAAGCAAAATGTTGGAAAAAAATATAGCGATGTATATCACAGCTATTAAAATGAAATTAAAGTATGTCAGCTGTCCACTGTCACTATATCCAGCTAATTCAAACGGAGTGATTATTCCCCTGGGAGTACCTTCAGGTTAACACCTTTGCCCTAGTGATTGGTTAACAAAGGTGTTAACTTGAAGGTACTTGTAGGGTATTATTCACCATGGCAACTGATTGCCCTAGTGCTTCGTGAACAATCAGTTGACAAGGTGAATAATACCCTGGGGGAACACACCTAGGCCACAGGTAGCCTTCAATTGGACAAAAGTCTTACTTTTCATTGGTGGCCCTCCTCTAAATCCCCTCCCCATTTGGTCCAGTGTGTGTCCTCATTCATATGGTATATATTGTTATGGCTTACTGTATATTATTATTAAGATTAATAAGGCAGCTGGAGGCAGCACAACGCTGCGGGCTGGAGGCAGGACAACGTTGTGCTATGGGCTGTAGGCAGCACAACGTTGTGCTACGTGCTGTAGACAGGACAACACTGTGCTATTGGCTGGAGGCAGGACAACCCTCTGCTACGGGCTGGAGGCAGGACAACGTTGTGCTACGGGCTGGAGGACAACTCGGTCATGGCTAGAAGGTATATAGTTTAAAATGATGTCATAATCTCAAACTTACTTTTGCCCCAGACTTAGACTTTTCGCCCACAATAGTAATTAAACAGTTTCTTACTGTAAATTACTGTGAAAGTAATTCTGCTGTGATTTTTTTTACTGTAAAATCACAGCAGAGTGAAATTACAGTTGTGATATCATTAACTGCGACATCACTGTACACAGCTGTAATTTTACTGTAATTTAGATTCAATTTCTTCCTGTAAATTACTGTGAAAGTAATGCAATTAGTAGCCAGTAATTCTTTACAGTGAATAAGGAAATGTACCCAGGGGTTAAAGAAAATCTTCCAGCAAAAAAAGCTTCCAGAGTTGTGGAAAAGATCGCAAACACAAGTGGAACCAAGGAAAATTCCCTTATTGTAAAAAAACCAAACAGCTGTCGTAAGCGTGCAGTTAACTCAGTAAATGTAGAGCCAACTCATTTTATATACTGTTGAGATCTTCTGTGAAGCCAGTAGAAATGTTCTTCTGCAGGACAGCCATCCTGTAGCCTTATCATCCAGGTCACGGACTGACACAGAAACTCGCTATGTGCTAGTCGAAAAGAAGATACTCTCCATTGTGCATGCTTGCGTCAAGTTTCAGAGTTACATATTTTTGAGAATTGCTTCAGTTATTGTTGCTTCAAATTGTTTAATTAAGGGACAGAAACCAACAAAATCCTCCCTTATCTCAGTTTTTAGTTTTTCTGTCATTTTCCTCTTGACTTAATTAGCAGACACATCTTGACATCTGTTCAATATCCATGGACTCTTCGGCTAATACAGTAAAGTACTCTGCCTCCTAACAGGGTCTCTCTGACTTCTTCAGCACTGCATTCTGAGTTTGGAGGGAAAGATACATTACAATCCGGGGTAATGTCTGCAGATGATGCTTTAAGGTACAATCAAGTTCTGCTTTCCTACTAACAAAGTGCTTGAAGTTTCCATTCTCACCTCGTTCTCCCTCCCAGATCCCCTGGAATGCCACTTTTCGCTGACATTCCAGGGGACACACAATTATGTCACCGATGGATAAGAGCCTAATAACTTAGCCAATGTACTTTTTTATTTCCTTGGACTACAGACACATAGTTTTCTGCCAGTTCAGTGGCTCTTTGATGCTCCACTGTCAAACAATGCCTTGTGAAAATACCTCTCTTTTCACCAATAGCATTCTTGTAATCAGTGAAGCCTTTTGGGTAACGCTTTAGATTAAAGCCCGGAAAGTACTGCGTAAGTACACAGAATTTACAGCGTACCTTTCGGTAATTATTGTGTGCCAATAAAGTATGTACGTGTAATTATAAGGGAACAATTCATAATATTTGGGGAATAAAGGGGTAACAACCAGGACAAATACAAATAATATATGCAGTAAGTATTTTATGACTAAGGACTAAATATTTTAATATTACATGTTATGTATGACCTACTATGCTAAAAAACATGGAAATGTTATGTCAAATATTACGTGATATGGCCTAGGCTACATGCAAAACAACAATCTTATGTTTGAGAGCAATTTAAGGAGAACACACACATTCACTGAATTGGCTCAACAACACTCCTCTCCACATAAAGGTGGTGTGTAGTGATTGCAGTGGCGTTGTACCGTGGCTGCCGTCACATCATCCAAGTGGATTCTGCAAACTGTGAAGATTCAGGAGAGACCTCTGACATGGTTGTAAAGTGCGCTGGGTGTTCAGCAGTTCATATAGTAAATTTGCTATACCTTATTAAATCATAATCATACACCACGTAGCTTTTTGGAATAATAGGTATTAAAATATATCTATAGGCCTAAGTATATCTTTTTTAACCAAAGGGTACATAGTATGCATGATGGAGATTACTGAACAACAAAACTAGAAATTCAGGGGAATGAGTTAATGAGTTTTTGCTAAGGTTTTATTTAGAATTTTTAATATAGGCTACTAACCTTAAGAAAGAAAAAGAGTAAAGGATTTTGTTGGGTCATCAAGCAAAATAAGAACTCTATAGGCAACTATAGTGAAAACAAGGCAAGCAAAATTAGAACTATTTTCTGTAGTTACTGTGTAAAGATACCATTGTTTTGTCTTGTTACAGTGCAAGTCATACTTGTTACCCCCTTGTTTTCCGTAGTTACAGAGTAAGTACAACATTTGCGGGCTGTAAATTAAAGTGACAGTTGTTACCCCCTTGTTTTAGGTAGTTACAGAGTAAGTACAACATATGTGGGCCGTAAATTAAAGTGACACTTGTTACCCCCTTGTTTCATGTAGTTGTAGAGTACAGTAGGTGCAATGTATATATATATACACATGTATACACAAAATATAATATCCTTTATGTCATAAACTTTATTTAACAAACAACTTACTTCAAAACAGTTTGTGAGCTTTTCATTTAAAATGATAGACATGATAATATATTATAAAATTATTTTCCCCCCTTTTTTGGTTGCTCTTTCTTGGAATCTTCATTTTGTTCCTCTTCTTTTTCTTTCATTTCACAGAGGAATCTGATGCTGAGGAGCTGTTGGAATCCCATGAGTCTTGATGTTTTGCATTATATATATAAAACACACTCTTTTGCAAACTATTACTCTAAGACATGTTTGGCGCAAAATGAAGCTGGGGGTTAATAACACATGGGTACCGCATCGACCAATCTCTGGGATTTGTTTTCATGCTAATTTTGCAAAAGGCTCGAGTGATGTGAGCATGGACAGTGAGTGTTTGCTTGTTGATATGCCATGCCCCCTTCTAAACATGCTGCGACATGCCTTAGTTGAAAGAGGCTGGGAATTAAGTTTCATTTTTGGTTTCTAAGTTAAATTTCAGTTGGTGTTGGTGGCCGTCAGTGACAACAAGTAAGTGTTAAATTGTGGAGATATTACTTTATATTAGTTATTTATATAGTGTGATCTAAGTTTACCAACTGTTTATTTCAGTATGGAGAGTATTAGTCTCAATTGTGAGGTTTATATTTAGTTTACAGTAATGTGTATTTTCTCTCATTTAGAACCGCATCTACACTGTTAAGGAGAAAAGGAAAGTTGCCTGTGCATCTGTATATATATTTATGTATCAATTAAACATTACAAAACATATCCCTGCTTTTCGTTTCCTGACTAGACACACCATATCGGTGCCTAATTTACATAACCAGTAAGAGCTACGATAAAGTTATTGAATGTGCCCTGTTTTAGCTTGAACCACTAATTATCTTATAACGCTAGTAGTCAGGGCCTATTTTATACCACTAACAAGGCTCATAATAGCACCACACGTCCACGGGAGCATAATGAGGGTCCCTACATGCAAACCAAAGCATTGAGAACTTTGCAAGTGTACAGAGAACTTTGTGTATATATTTATAAAGAGAGTACCGTTCGCGTATATAGGCAGGCGCCATCTTGGGAAAACAGCCTCGACCAGTCTGACCACAAATGCCGTTCTTCCCTTGTAGTTAGTCACCCATATATTTTAATAAACAGATATAGTTCATGCATTTCCATGCAATTACATTTCACAAACGTAATTCCTATTGACCCATTATGACCGTGGGAGATTACAAGTCACAGTTCAGCTCACATAGCACAGCGTTCATGGTTCGACTGGTCGAGACTGTTTTCCCAAGATGGCGCCTGCCTGTATACGTGAATGGTACTGTCTTTATAAACTACATTTTATGCTACCGTGGAAGTGTTGTGCTATTTTGAGACGTGTTAAAGGTACAAAACAGTGATTTTTTTTACACTGCGGTATAGTTAGCGTTGTATTAAATATTGGGAATTTGAACATCAATACCTCCGCAAATAAAACATGCTATAAAGAAAAAAAAGATATTCTATAAATCTGCTCACGTTTGCAAACAAGCAACACTCATTTCCCATATCGTTATCATAATTATGTTTAGCTATGACCCCATACAATCTTTTTCAAAACAATCTTCTCATATATGTTAAGGGACATCGCCTACACCATCAACAAACATCAATTCGTTTCTTAGATTTTTTGATTTGGCTTCTTTTAAATCAGTTTTAATGCATAGATTATAGCATAAATGGTCAATAGCTCTGACCCCATACAAACTTTTTCAAAGCAACTTTCTCACATAGGTTGAAGAGATTGTTTTGAAAAAGGTTGTATGGGGTCAGAACTACTGACCATTATTGCTACATTTTAGGTATTAATACTGATTTGAAGAGAGCCAAATCAAAAAAATCCCAAAACTAATTGATGTTGATGGTGTAGGAGATTTATTTTAACATGTAAAAAGGTTGTTTATAAAAAGGTTGTGTGGGGTCAGAGCTATAGACCGTTATAACTACAATTCAGGTTCATGCTGCACCAGAATTGTCTTAAAGGAATAGTTTTCTAAAGAATGTGTGTTTTTTATATATTTATATAATGCAGAACAGCAAAACTTGTGGGATTCCAACAGCTACTCAGCATCTGATTCCTCTGTGAAAGGGAAGAAAAATCAGAGGAATAAAATGAAGAAGCCAAGGAAGAGCAACAAAAAAGGGGAAAAAAAAAGTTCTAATTTATCATCATGTCCATATAATTTAAAATGAATAGTTCAAAATTTGTTTGGAAGTAAGTTGCTTGTAAAATAAAGTTTGTGTCACTTTACTTTACGGCACGGAAATGTTGTACTTACTCTGTATATATGTGAAACAAGAAGGTAACAAATGTCACTTTAATTTAGGTCCCAAAGGTGTTGTACTTACTCTGTACCTACATGAAACAAGAGGATAACAAGTGCCACTTTAATTTACGGCCCGGAAATGTTGTACTTATTCTGTACCTACATGAAACAAGGGGGTAACGAGTGCCACTTTAATTTACGGCCCGCAATGGTTGTACTTACTCTGTACCTACATGAAACAAGGGGGTAACAAGTGCCACTTTAATTTACAGCCCGCAAATGTTTACTTACTCTGTACCTACATAAAACAAGGGGGTAACAAGTGCCACTTTAATTTACGGCCCGCAAATGTTGTACTTACTCTGTACCTACATGGAACAAGAGGGTAACAAGTGCCACTTTAGTCAGACTTGTAGTCAGAAGGTTGCCAGTTCGATTCCCGACTGAGCCAAATGTCGTTGTGTCCTTGGGCAAGACACTTTACCCTAATTGCTCCCAGGTCGTTGCTGTAAATAAGAAATTGTTCTTAGTCAACTTACCTGGTTAAATAAAGGTTAAATAAATTAAAAAAAATAAAAGGAGTGTGATTGAGCCAATTCAGTGAATGTGTGTTTGTTCTCCCTAAATTGCTCTCAAACATAAGATTGTTGTTTTGCATGTAGCCTAGGCCATATCACATAATATTTGAATATTTAGCACAAAGTTATAAATTAATTACTGTAGCCTATATAAATTATTAGTAATTTTCCATGTTTTTTCGCATAGTAGGTCATACATAACATTTAATGTTAAAATAGTTAGCCCTAACTTATAAAATACTTACTGGACATATTGTATTTTTCCTGGTTGTTACCCCTTTGTTCCCCAAATATTATAAATTGTTCCCTTATAATTACACGTACGTACTTTATAGTTACACTATAATTACCGAAAGGTACGCTGTAAATTCTGCGTACTTACGCAGTACTTTCGGGGCTGTAATCTAAAGCGTTACCGCCTTTTGTAATTAAGCTAAAATTGGAACCCTTAACCATATTCAAGATGAGTCAATGAGCACAATAAGCTACATCTTCGTGAGGTGGGAAGTGACATCTTCTCCCGCAGGAGGTTATATTTTAGCTGCTTTCCTCCAAATGCCTGGTAGGGAATACCTACTGTACAATGTAAAAAATATCAGTGAAAAAACAGTAAACGTATTGGTAATTTGTTGCCAGTACATTTTCAATTATTTTATGGACATTTCCTTTAAGACAATAACATAAAATACATTATAAACACAGTAGATTTCAGTTACAAAGAAATATAAGCTCTGTGTGTTAATGGACATTAATCGTGTTTATGAAATATTTTCTGAAATTATCTTGAAGGAAATGTAGTTCAAATAATAGAAAAAGTACTGGTATATTTGTTTTTTTATTGTGTTTTTACGGAACAATTCTTTACAGTGTATGCTGCGCTGTTATTTTTTATTATTATTTTCCCTATTTTCTCCCCTCAATTGCTCTTGTCTAGTATTTCCAACTAACCATGTCAAGTATTTCCAACTAACCATGTCTAGTTGGCAGCTTTGCAACCCCTCCTCTACAGATGTGGGATGGTGAAAAGCGCTCGCATGGTTCATCCAACCACAATGCCCGCCAAGCTTCTTTTCACATCATCTAACATGGAAGCCTTTAGTCGGATCATGTAGGGGATGATTACGCTCACCAACTATACTTCTGCGACTGAATTTACACACAAGGAGTGTGAGAGAGCTGGAGAGCAACGTGGCAAGGTCTTACCTATCCCAAATCCCGGGCAGCCTAATGTCAATTTACGCTGCCTCATGCTGGAGCTTCGGGCAAAGTCAGAGAAGACATAGTCAAGCTTGAACCACTGACTTTCATGATTATTTTGTCCTGCAATGTAGCTACTTAGCTTAAAACACATTGACTTTAGGGGGTGAATAGTTATGCACATAACTATTATTCTGTTATTTGTTGTTTGCTTCACAATAAAAAACATGAACATCTTCAAAGTTGTGGGCATGTTCTGCAAATTAAATTATGCAAATTCTCAGACAATCCATGTTAATTCCAGGTTGTGAGGCAATCAGGTGCTTGAATCAGATGAGCTAGTTCAGGGCTGCAACAAAAATGCGAGATGGCTGGGGGACCCCAGGAGAGGTTTGAGAACCACTGATTTAGTAGACGCTCTTACCCAGAGCAACTTACATCCTCTTGCCCTCGCAGGACAAAATTGTTTGTTACATCTTAAATATACCTATTTGTTACATCTTAAATATACCTATAGCACAATTTTACAAGCATGTCAGATTTTAGACATCGAAATAGATTGCATTAAAGGGTTAAAACTTTTTAATATTCAGAATTACAGTTGGAAGCCTATTCATAGGTGTGTCAAATATACTATCGAATTATGAAAATTGTGAAGCTGCATGAGTATATCCTTTAAATATGTTTTGTCTGGTGTCAAACTATTTGAGAAAAACAGCTTGAATCATTATGAGAGAAACTAACTAAACAAGCCACGAACAAGATGAGTCCAAATGTTTTATTATGATTCATTTTAGAAGATACACAACCAGTTCACAATTTATCTTACTTATAACACTGACAATTGCAAACAAATAGTTACACAAATGAAAAAATAAATGCATGCCTGTCATAACAGTATTACTTCAACTGTATTAGAAAAGTACACATGTCCCTGTTCCTCTGCTTCACTGTGTAGTTCTTATAAACTGGACACACACCGCAACATGCCTGAAATGCTACTTGGAATGAATGGAAACTAATTCCAACAGACACAATCCAACATTTTGTGGAAAGCCTTCCCAGCTGTTGTGGCAGCTGTTATAGCCGCAAAGGAGGGACCAACTCCATGTTAATACACCTGCTTTTGCAGGCTGTTCTCATGGCGATAAGTACAAAAATTGTAAATAAACATACGTCACGTTTTCGGAGGCAGGAAAACATATGCCTTGTGCATTTACAAAGCGTAAAAAAGTCAGTTTACTTTAACCTTACCCTAACCTTAACCTCACTTTACCCTAACTGTGACCTCACTAACCTAGCATATACAGTGCCTTGCGAAAGTATTCGGCCTACTTGAACATTTCGACCTTTTGCCACATTTCAGGCTTCAAACATAAAGATATAAAACTGTAATTTTTGGTGAAGAAGCAACAACAAGTGGGACACAATCATGAAGTGGAACGAAATTTATTGGATATTTCAAACTTTTTTAACAAATAAAAAACTGACAAATTGGGCGAGCAAATTATTCGGCCCCTTTACTTTCAGTGTAGCAAACTCTCTACAAAAGTTCGGTGAGGATCTCTGAATGATCCAATGTTGCCCTAAATGACTAATGGTGATAAATAGAATCCACCTGTGTGTAATCAAGTCTCCGTATAAATGCACCTGCTCCGTGATAGTCTCAGAGGTCCGTTGAAAGCACAGAGAGCATCATGAAGAATAAGGAACATAACAGGCAGGTCCAAGATACTGTTGTGGGGAAGTTTAAAGCCGGATTTGGATACAGAAAGATTTCCCAAGCTTTAAACATCCCAAGAAGCACTGTGCAAGCGATAATATTGAAATGGAAGGAGTATCAGACCACTGCAAATCTACCAAGACCTGGCCGTCCCTCTAAACTTTCAGCTCATACAAGGAGAAGACTGATCAGAGATGCAGCCAAGAGGCCCATGATCACTCTGGGTGAACTGCAGAGATCTACAGCTGAGGTGGGCGAGTCTGTCCATAGGACAACAATCAGTCGTATACTGCACAAATCTGGGCTTTATGGAAGAGTGGCTAGAAGAAAGCGATTTCTCAAAGATATCCATAAAAAGTCTCATTTAAAGTTTGCCACAAGCCACCTAGGAGACACACCAAACATGTGGAAAAAGGTTCTCTGGTCATATGAAACCAAAATGGAACTTTTTGGCAACAATGCAAAACGTTATGTTTGGCGTAAAAGCAACACAGCTCATCACCCTGAACACACCATCCCTAATGTCAAACATGGTGGTGGCAGCGTCATGGTTTGGGCCTGCTTCTCTTCACCAGGGACAGGGAAGATGGCTAAAATTGATGGGAAGATGGATGGAGCCAAATACAGGACCATTCTGGAAGAAAAAAGAACTGAGACTGGGACGGAGATTTTTCTTCCAACAAGACAATGATACAAAACATAAAGCAAAATCTACAATGGAATGGTTCACAAATAAACAAATCTAGGTGTTAGAATTGCCAAGTCAAAGTCCAGACCTGAATCCAATCAAGAATCTGTGGAAAGAACTGAAAACTGCTGTTCACAAACGCTCTCCATCCAACCTCACTGTGCTACAAAGTATTAACTTTGAAAGTATTAATTTTGCACGCCCAATTTTTCAGTTTTTTATTTGTAATTTTTTTTGAAATATCCAATAAATTTCGTTCCACTTCATGATTGTGTCCCAGTTGTTGTTGATTCTTCACAAAACATTACAGTTTGATATCTTTATGTTTGAAGCCTGAAATGTGGCAAAAGGTCGAAAATCTCAAGGATACTTTCGCAAGGCACTGTATAAATATATATATATACACACACACACACATATATCAGTCCCACAGTTCACATCTCAGTTACTATGCCACGTGATTCAGTCAACTGTAAAATAGACTGGTCTCAGCTTGTTTCCCTGTATAAAGTTTAATAGAAATAATAGTACTTTTTATTATTATTAACAAATTTTTATGAATAATTTGGTGAACGTTTGATATTCACTTGCCTGGGTCCAGTCCCCAAATTGCCATGAACACTTTCAACATTTTTGTTTGAATGATTCAGGGTCTGGCTACATTTGCTTCAGTTAAAATGTTCTCATTTGTCTCACCAAATGAGCCAATCAGCGCAATTTAACATTTGTAAAGGGGTTGGACAATGGTGTGACGGAATCAAACTGAGCCTGAGAGACAGCAGCAGCAGCATTGCTAGCAACGGGAGAAATTACGATAGCAAATAGCATGGATGTTTATTAAAAACGATCAGCAATGTGATGTTTATTGAAAACGCGGTAAGGAAGTATTTTGGGTAACGGTTTAGATTACAGCCTGGAAAGTACTGCGTAAGTACACAGAATTTGAAGCGTACCTTTTGGTAATTATAGTGTTCCTATAAAGTATGTATGTGTAAATATAAAGGAACAATTTATAATATTTGGGGAATAAAGGGGTAACAACCAGGAAAAATATAAATAATATATGCAGTAAGTATTTTTTAACTAAGGGCTAACTATTTTAGTATTACATGTTATGTATGACCTACTATGCTAAAAAACATGGAAAAATACTAATAATTTATAAAGGCTACAGTAATTAATTCATAACTTTGGGCTAACTATTCAAATATGATGTGATATGGCTACATGCAGAACAACAATCTTATGTTTGAGAGCAATTTAGGGAGAACACACACATTCACTGAATTGGCTCGATCATACTCCTCTAAACATAAAGCTGGTGTGTAGTGATCACACTCCTCTCCACATATAGCTGGTGTGTAGTGATCACAGTGGCGTCATTGTACCGTGGCTGCCGTCACATCATCCAAGTGGATTCTGCAAACTGTGAAGATTCAGGAGAGACCCCTGACATGGTTGTAAAGTGCGCATGGGTGTTCAGCAGTTTATATAGTAAATTTGCTATACTTCATTAAATCATAATCATCCACACATACCTTTTTGGAAAAATACACAGGTATTAAAATATATTTATAGGCCTACGTATATCTTTTTAACCAAGGGGTACATATTATATCATTTCAAGATGCATGATGGAGATTACTGAACAACAAAACAAGAAATTCAGGGGAATGAGTTAATGAGTTTTTGCTAAGGATTTAGAATTTTCAATATAGGCTACTAACCTTAAGAAAGAAAAAGAGTAAAGGATTTTGTTGGGTCATCAAGCAAAATAAGAAATAGGCAAGGCAACTATAGTAAAAACAAGGCAAGCAAAATTAGAACTATTTTCTGTAGTTACTGTGTAAAGATTCCACTGTGTTGTGTTGTTACAGTGTAAGTCAAATTTGTTACCCCATTTTTTTATGTAGTTACAGAGTAAGTACCACATATGCGGGCCGTAAATTAAAGTGGCACTTGTTACCCCCTTGTTTCACATAGTTACAGAGTAAGTATGGTATCTGCGGGCCGTAAATTAAAGTGGCACTTGTTACCCCCTTGTTTCACGTAGTTACAGAGTAAGTACAACATATGCGGGCCGTAAATTAAAGTGACACTTGTTACCCCCTTGTTTCACGTAGTTACAGAGTAAGTATGGTATCTGCGGGCCGTAAATTAAAGTGGCACTTGTTACCCCCTTGTTTCACGTAGTTACATTGTAAGTACCACATATGCGG
>JACXGM010007488.1:0-30568 GCA_016801145.1 Umbra pygmaea
TTTAGCAGGTGTTTCTTATTTTGTTTGGAACAGCCTGGTATTTAAGCCTGCTTTAGGCAGCTTCGGGCGTCGATTATTGTTTGCTGTCATCTTGTATTCAGAGGTATTTGTTCTGTTTTGTTTATACGGTGCCCCTTGTATTTAATAAAGAAGCTCTGGCACTCTGCATCGGTCTCCAGACATCTACACTTGTGACAGGTGGTGCGGTTATTCCCTGGCAATGCACAGTGTCCATGAATATTAATTTAGGAGTGTTCCACTGACTATTTAACAACTATGGGCCAACTATGGGCGTGACATGAAGCCGCAAAAGCTGCGCCACATTTAGAGTTGATTGTGATTTATAAAGGGAAAATGGCATAGGATTTATAAGTCAGATAATTTCTGTGCGTACACACGTCCTATGTTTCGTTCGTACGCTACTTCTGACAAAAACCTACTTCTGAGGCCCCTGGTCTCCTTGTGTAACGGCTTGTCTCCTTGTATAATTTTTTTAAGCAGTGTATATATATATATACATGATAGATAGATAGATAGATAGATAGATAGATAGATAGATAGATAGATAGATAGATAGATAGATAGATAGATAGATAGATAGATAGATAGATAGATAGATAGATAGATACACACACACATATACACAAACAAACACAGGTCAGCCATAACATTATGACCACCAGCCTAATATTGTATACAGTAAGTCCCCCTTTTGCCGACAAAACAGCAGCCCTGTGTACAACAGAATGTGATACCCTGTGTGTTCTGACATATTTCTATCAGAACCAGCATTAACTTTTTCAGCAATTTGAGTTACAGCAGCTGGTCTGTTGAATCAGGTGACAAGGGCAAGGGGTAAATTTGATTGATTGAAGAGCTAACGTTTCGGAGCAGCTCTGACCCAGTCATTTAGTCATCACAATTTGGCGCATGTAAAAGTTGCTCAAATCCTTACACTTTGCCATTTTTCCTGCTTCTAGCATACACTTTGAAGACAAAATGCCTGCCTGGGATATGGATAGATAAGTTGGATTATCTACCTTGCCAGGTTTCTCTCCATTAACTCCAAGTGTGTAAATCAAGCACCTGTAAATTAAATCACAAAAGTATAGTTAGTGAGTGTCAATCATCCCACGCATGATTTGATTAAAGGTCTCTGTGTTGGATAAGCAGTTTGGAGATAATCGTCCGTCTTGGCGACATGTGGTTGGGTGAACCATGTGAGTGCCCTTCACCATCCTGCATCTTTTGAGGGGGGGGGATTGTGAAGCTGCTAACGTGGCAGGTTTAAGGAGAAAAATTGGAGAAGAGCAATCTGGAGGGGAGATAATGGGGAAAATGGGGCAAAATGCATTGCTCTGCAAGATTTTAAAGACAGCCAGTCCACTTTCTGATAAAGAATGTAATAGAGGGTACTGAACCTGTCTACCATAATAAAACAAACGGCAGTATGATACAGTCTCAAACAAGACAGGTTCCTATTAAATAAACCCATTTTGACTGTTTTTTAACCAACTCCTCAAAATGCATTTTAAAGGAGAGCCTATCCAATTTAGAGAGACCAAAATCATCACACTGTCACATGGGCATTTGAAAAAAAGCATATTCTTGTTTTTGCCTGCATTAAATACTACTTTCAATTCATCAAAAGCATTCTGTTTGGCTATAAAGTCTGATTGAAGGTCAGAAAGGGCCTGGTCAGCTGTAGGGGAAATAGCATAAACAACAGTATCATCTGCACAGACATGTAGTTTGCAGTTTTTTATTATTATTAATATAAATGGTGAATAGAATTGGACCTAGAATCGATTTCTGTGGCCGTTCAATGAGAAATCAACCTGATTTAACACCATCAGTGGACACACACTGCCTTCTACCTGTTAAATAATTTTCAAACCATCTGCAGATGGGAAAGATCCGTCCACAGCGTTTGCTACCAAGCCTTTGGGAGAAAAACTAAGTTGTCTCAACATGCTACTAGCTTCATAATCAGTCCTTTCTGAGAGCTTCACATCAGTGCCATTTCCAACTTTAAATTAATTGTCAGCTGGAATAAAATGTTGATTGGAGGCATCACAAACATTTTGTCAGTTGCTGTTTTAGAATGAAATTGAATCATATTAGCAGCCCTAAATCACATGAAATACGTTCTGAGGGAACTATTTTGTAAAACCGAAATATGTGAAATATGAACGTATGAGAGGGTCAATTATGTTTGTAGGGAACTAAATTGAACACTCGAAAAATGTAAAATATGAACATATGAAGATAATGACGTAGCATGTAAATAGCATAGTTTTTGCTAGGGTGGAGGTCGGGGATTTTAATTTTTTTAATTTAACCTTTATTTAACCAGGTAAGTTGACTAAGAACAATTTCTTATTTACAGCAACGACCTGGGAGCAATTAGGGTAAAGTGTCTTGCCTAAGGACACAACGACATTTGGCTCAGTCGGGAATCGAACTTGCAACCTTCTGACTACAAGTCTGACTCCCTACCCACTGAGCCATCCGCGACTTGCATGCCAGTTTTCGCGAGTTCAAATCCAGACCGGCACTTTGTGTGCGTTTTGTTCTACATTTTATGCAGACACGAGGTTATCGGTATTTGTAATGTTAACCCTAACCTTAATTCTAACCTTAACCTCAGTAACGTCAAATCTAACCTTAACCGTTAGTAACCTCATGCCTAACCTTAACCGTTAGTATCCTCCTACCTAACCTTAACTGTGAATGTTGCAATATAATTTCGAACGCTATGGAATGTGTGGAATGTTCTCGCGTAAATCCGCTAAACGAAATGTACCGGAGCAACGTAATTGAAATACAAATATAGCCTAATAACAAAACGTGCAGTTCAAATGTAAAAAAAATCTAAATATGTTGGCATATAACGTAATTCAGGTTTTTAAAATAGTTCCCTGAGAACGTAATTTGGGAGAAATTCTGAGATGTACGGTTGCATATTAGACAGAGAGTAGTGGCTTATTTGTTTGAGGTACTTTATAGCTTTCCAGAATTTAGTATGATCAAAATGACTAATTGAGATTGTATTTATATAATACTTTAACATGATTTTGCCTTTTATACAGCGATGGTACACTTGTGTCTGAGTTGATGAATATCAGCCAGTCACCAGCAAGACAAGTGTGTCTGGCCATGGATTTCTATAAGTCTTCATAGGGGCATATTTGTCTGCAACTGAATTAAAAATACTTGAAAAAAATGTCAAAGGCCAATTCTAACTTTGAGATGCAAAAGACACTTGGTAAATTAGAGTAATAAAGATCATAGAGAAACCCTTCACTATCCAGATTTTTAAAGTTCCTTTTTGTAATGAGGTAGTAATGAGTTTGTTATTAATTCATTTTGTGTTTCTAACACAGGCTATCGGGGAGTGATCACTAAGGTTTATAGCAAAGACAACCCTGAGAGGGTATTTATGAGGGTTATTCGTAAGGATTAAATGTATCCGAGTTTAAGGGTCTTAAATTCAATTTGGTTCCATGATCAAATGTGTAAAGTTTATATCAATACAAGCTTATATAAAGCAGGCTGAAGAAGTAGATTAAAAGTAGAATCCTCAATTATCATAATTTGTTTAAAAAGGGGATAAATAGTGTAACAGTGCTGGTTTTAACAGGAGACAGAATTTCAGAGAGGTGCTAACTTCTTCCTTTATTTAGTAAAGGTTAACGCCAGATTCTGTCAGTACTGATAGACATGGGTAACAGTCAACCATAAAATACTAAACCGCACCTCAAAAGGCAACTGAAATACACGACTTGCACCATGTTAGTCAATGCAAAAAAAGGAAATTAAGCGAAAAAAAGTCAGATGTTGTAGGCTATGCCTAGAGTTTAATTTCCATTTATCTTGTATCTTTACAAGGATTTACTGATTTTTAAAATTTTATTTCACTTTTACTTTTATAATTCTTATTTGCAATAGTAACCTGGCTAAGATAAAGTGAAAGGTGCAAGATGACAAATAAAGTACACAAATTTAAGAAATACAGAATGCAAATACTCAGAGTATACAGTATGATAAGAAGTATATGTACATTTTGTGCAATTGAGGTGTACATTAGAGAGGTAGATCAGTTGGTATGCAAAGTGAAAGGACAATAACAATAGAATAGCTATAACTTGAACATACTGTAACTTTCTCATTCAATTGTGATGGGGACAAGAGGCAGATTACATATTCGTTTTGGTGTCAGAGATGTACCAAGGAACTAGACGAAGGTATGCCCACTCTTAATGGTTCTGATGTCATGTTCATCCTAGGAGGATTCAAAACCTTGGAACATGCTTCAGGACAATGTGGCCTGATGACTCCTTCCTGTCCCTGTCCTGTGCCTGCTGTGCTGGATCCCACGTCACTGCTGTTGGTGATCACGTTTCCACTTGGTGAGTCCAGCTGTACATCTCCAGAGAGCATTACGTTCTCCCTTCACAAGATCACCAAAGTGTGTTGATGCTACACAAAGACTATGGTCAAAAGCCCACCCATTCCTATCTTCATTTTAGGACAATAATTGAACACTGATAAAGAATGTGACCTTAATACAATGGGCTGTGTACCGTCAGATCTCCCACCTGGTAATGCCAGAAGAGGATTGGCCACCACCCTGAGTCTGGCCTCTCTCCAGGTTTCTTCCTAGGTCCCACCTACTAGGGAGTTTTTTGGGCTGGGTGTCTGTCAAAGCACTTTGTGACAACTGCTGTTTTAAAAAGGTATTTTTATATAAATAATAATCAGTCTGATTAATATGCTGAGGTATTATTTTGGATCTGAGTGCTCACTCTAATTTCTATGGTTTCCTGTTGCATCTTAGGAGGATCTTAGCCCATGGAATTCACCTCGGGTCTAACTATCCTGATGATACCTTGCTGTCCACATCTCAAGTCAACCTGGTTGTGTTACTAGTCTAGTTTCAGCCTGACAAATCCTGCTGTTATTGCCCAAAGTTCACCTAGTCATCCCTGCCCATGTCCACTCGGATGTGCTGCTAAAATAGATTCAGCCTGAAGACTCTGGGCACAGCCCACCTGTATTCAATGAGTCACTTGTCAATTAAATGTGTAAAAACATTAATAATAATAATAATTAATAATAATTCATTGTTTTTATACATCACTTTTTAATGACCCAAAGTGCTTTACGTAGTAATGGGGGGAAGCCCACCTCATCCACCACCAGTGGTGGAAAGATTACTGAAAATCTGTACTCAAGTATAAGTACTGTACTGTTACATTACTGAAATACTACTCAACTACAATTAAAACTACTGTGTTAAAAAAGTAATTAAGTAAAAGTACAAAGTATTATTCTCAAAAACTACTCAGAGTACTAGTTACTTTTTAACAGATGATGTTTAATGCATCATCAAAAAGCATTCAATCCAAAGGGGGTTATTTTTATTTAATCATTAATTGTTTAATTAATCGCATAATGTGAAAGAGTGGTACATTTGGTTAAATGACTGCTAAGTTAACCTATTATATTGAAATCGTTTGTCCTAATGATTTGTGCAGCACACACACACATTAGCTAGTTCTGTCCTAACTGAATCCCAGGCTAACGATGACACTGGAGTGTATAGTGATGTTAGCTGCTTTATGTTAGCCAAGCTAATTACCCCAAAAATGTAAAAGATGCATTTGCAGGCTGTCTCGTTTTCTCCCCCCTGCAGGTGAAGAATTCTTCCAGGTGCGGCCATGAGCACTCGTCCTCCGTATTTTTTTCCTGATTTCCACTGCTCTCAATGTTATTGTCCTCTGTCTCCATTTGGTTTCTGTTTCTCCAAATCTTCAGTCCTTAAACTAGGCCTACTCCTGCGCTGTTCTGGTCGATTATCACCATGCCAACCCTGTGCCTGCTGCAGCGTTGTTTTTCTCCATCTGTATTTCTTGATTTTCATTGGCCCGTTTGTGATTGGGTGATAGCCTTATTGGCAGAAAAAATCAGTTAAGATTTGGATATAATCAATTGTCTAATTATGATATAAAAAGTAGCAAAGTACTTTACATAGTGAAATGCCTACTTAGGTAAGAGTAAAATTACAGACTTGAAAAAATACTCATGAAAGTACAAGTACCCAAAAAATTACTTAGTTAAAGTAAGAGGAGTAGTTGTAATTTGTTACTTCCACCACTGTCCACCACCAACGTGTAGCATCCACATCAATACAGAGTCACACACACACAGACACACAGTCAAGGCACACCTACTTCCATACACAGTCACACAGAATCCCATTCACTTTGGTGATGCACGGCAGGCATTTTGCGCCAGAACGCAGGTGAGAAGATATATATGCCAATTATGTGGGGGATTATTAGGCAGCCATGATTGAAATGTGGCCTGGTTTGGAAATTGACCATAACACAAGGGTTAACACCTCTACTCTCACAAATAGTGCCATGGGATCTTTAGTGACCGAGTCAGGACTCGCATTTATTGTTCCATCTAAAAGACAGCACCCTACGCAGAGCAGATGTCCCCATCACTGCTCTGGGGCATTGGGAATGATCTTTAGAACAGAGGGAAGAGTGCCCCCTACTGGCCCTCCAATACCACTTCCAGCAGCATTGGTCTCCCTACCAGGGACTTAAAGCAAACCAGCAGTGGAATACAGGGCGCTATTTTGCTGGCAATTAAGGAACAAAGGTCATGTACTGTTATAATCCCTACCAGCACAGCCAGAAGAGGACTGGCCACCCTTCAGTCTTGTTCGTCTCTAGGTTTCTGCATAGGTTCCAATCCTACTAGATGGTTTCTGGTAGCCACTTTACTTCAGTTTCTTGTTGTTTCTTACTCTTTGCCAGGTTGTCTGTGTAAGCACTTAAAGGTTGATTGATTGAAAATAAGTCTGTTTTCTTGTTACATTTTTATGAACATCATGCTGGAAATTATGTAATTGTTAAGGTTGTATAGGATCAAATAAAGGTTTGATTCAGATATTATATACACTTTTGTCAAAGGAATGCTGACAATAAGGTCTCCCAGGAGCCAATATGTGATTTATGAGGAACATTAGATAAAGGTTTTAGTCAGAATTAATCTAGGAACCACTAACAATGAGATCTCCCTAGAACCAATTGATATATGAAGCACCATTACATTTAGGTTTAATTCAGAACTGATTTAAGATATGAAGAAACTCTGGCAATGAGATCTCCCTAGAACCAATATGAGATCTCAGGAGAAGCCTTTATGAAAGGTTGTGTTATAAACCAATATTGGATCTCACTAGAACAATTGGAATTAAGAACTTACTAGAACCAATAAAGGATTGTAGAAGAACCCTTTAAAAAAGGTCCTGCTAGGAACCAAGTGTACTCTCTTAAACCACTAAAATGTAGATCTACCCAGAAGCAATATTCCACAAGAACCATTTTATATAGGTTCTTCTAAGAACAAAAGCAGAATCTGTAAAAAAATATTTTTTTAAAGGTTTCTAAAAGATACATTTTTTATGAGCTGCCATGAAAAACCATAATCCGTTATTTCATGAACAATTTTTTGGGGGTTCCAAGTTACACAGAATTTGGTTCTGTAAAACACCTTTCCTGAAAATGTTCTTTATAGATTCCTTAACAAATGTGTTCTTAATAGATCCAAAAACTGTTCCCCAATGGCATCGCTCTGAAGAACCTGAATTGTTTCCAACTTAAACCATTTTTTTTTAAGAGTGTACCTCTCTCATACCTTCTTTTCTAAGAGAGCAGAGAACCTCTCTGGAGATTGCCATCTCACTTCTACACAGTGAAAACATTCTGTCACAGGTCATCTTAAGAGCAATAAATCTTTCGATTTAAACAATATGCCAAGCTTGCCTGCACTAGTGTATCCAACCCAGTCCAGTGTCCATAAGGTCAACATTTTCTGTACGTAGTGTACTATATGTTTGTGTGTGTGTGTATACAGTATACACTATAGTTCTTCCAAACTTAAGTGATTTAGGGAGCTACAACACTGAGTACCCTAGAAGCAATAAGGGTTAACTGTTTCACTCAAGGAGATATTTTACCTTGCTAACTTGGGGATTCAATCTAGCATTCTTTTAAGTACTGGTCAGATATCTCGCTGTACATATTGGTAGTTTGGCCAATTCCTCAGCAGTAAACTACCTCATATTCTATGAATACTTGAGGCTAAAAGTTCAGTAGTATAAAACTGACCTGCCTCTGGCTGCCCGTCAGCATATTGTTCTGATGAGAGTTATCTTGGTACTACAGAACCAACATTATATCCTATTTTTCTTACTTCTGGGGCAGCTCTATAATGTATTAGTAGTTGCAAAATTGCAGAAGAGCAGCTCCATTGAGAGGATTTTTAAACTTCCTCATTCACTAATGGATGCGAGAAGAGGAATGGAGGACAGCATGTCTTTTCAGCTGTCGACCTCAACTAGTGTGTGTCTCATCTTCATCCGCGTATCCGGAGTCTGGTCATGGGGGCAGCAACTCTAGCTGGGAACCTTCCCAAACTTCCCTTTCCTGAGCCATATTAACCAGCTCCGACTGGGGAATCCCGAGACGTTCCCAGGCCAGGTTGGAGATATAATCCCTACCTAACCCTGGGTCTCCCTCCCAGCTGGACGTGCCCCAGGGGGCATACTTTCCAGATGCCCGAAACACCTCAACTGGCACCTGGAACTGCAACCCCTCCCCACCCCGACTACACCTTGATATCCTGTCCATAAATACTACAAACAGGATTTGTGACAAAGCGCAGCCCTGGCGGAGGCCTCTCGCTTTGGTCATACAGAGATTGGATGGCCCTTAGAAGGGACCCCCTCACCCCATACTCCTGCAGCACCTCCCACAGTATCTCCCAGGGGACCCGGTCATACGCCTGTGTGTGTGTGCTAGTTAAATAGGCTATGAGATGCATTCATACTCACACACACAGATAATATGTTCACACACCCACACACACTAGGAGTCCCTGAGGTGTGTTTTAGGAGAATGCAGCCCTGGTCCGCTCTTCCTTGGAGTTCCAAAGACAGATGGGGGGAGAAGTGTGTCACTGGGTCAAACATTGGCTGCCATCTTGTAACCTCCTATAACCCAGACTGTGAAATGAAATGGAGGAACTCTTAATATATTCAGCTAGGTTGTTCTTCTCTCCCAAAGCTGTGGGTTTTCTCCATTAAATGTGAATATTGTTTCCTCTTCTCGTTCTGTTTCTGTCATTGCAGCTTTGTTTTCTTAGTCCTGCAGTTTAAAGTCATTACAAAGTAAATTCACTGCCTGTAACCAGCTCCAAACTCCTGTGGAGACCATCACAAATACAAACACACAGACACACACACTGTTTACTCTTTTTTAGTATTATTAACAGTTATTTATACTGGAGAAAAAAAAGTTTAGATTTAGTCTTTTTTACAGTTGTGAACCGGATTCGAATTATGTGGGAGCCAGTGGCAGCTTAGCTCCCATAGAGAGAGGATGAACCCTGGTTGTGCCCTGTGATACAACCATATAAAAACAGCAGCCCAAAAATATAAACAGAGTAAAAGTAAGAAATACAAAATAATTATATTAAATAATTAAAAATAAAAACACTTGCATAATAAAATCACACACTGAGAAAAACTTTACCAGTTACTGGTAAATAGGTCATGTAACAGACATTAAAATGTTTGTACAGACACAAAAATCTCTAGCTTAAGTTTACTCTGTAAATCATTCCATGAGTGTGTGGCATGGTATTTCAACACAGTTTTAGCTTACTCAGAGTGAATCTGTGATATTGCTTGTATTAACAGGTCCTGTGAACGATTCTGATAAATTTGACCACTGGATTTCCAGCCGACTGAAGTATAAAACGGGCAATGATGTGTGCGGAGGTTTGCACCAATAATAAAGTGCAACACAGCATGATACAGTAAACTGCATACAAATGTTCATCACAAATTTGACATCACCATAATCAAGGACTGATATAAAAATGGCCTACAAAATCTATTTTCTATGCTGTGAAGAAAGACATTTATTTATATTAACAAGCCATTCTTTTATTTCAGCTTTCTTACCAGCTCAGTAATATGTGTATTAAAAGTGTGATTATCGTCTAACCAAATTCCTAGGTATTGAAAGGTAGGGACAAGATATGAAACAGAGTCATCTTGTAATAATGCAAAGATTGTGCAACCATAGACTTGGATCTAGAGAATGGCACAAACTTAGATTTACTTGCATTAAACACAAGCCTGAGGTCTGAAGTTAATTTTCTTACAATTGCGAGTTAGTCTGCCGGAGTGTAAATGCTTGAGCAAGAGATGGGGCAATTGAATAAAGGACCCAAAATTGAATTTTGTGGGACTTCTTTATGAATATAAACAATCAGATGTTAACCTTTCTGCAAAAATAGTCTATGACCTACCACTGAGATAATTCATGTAAATTCTGCACAAGTGTCTATGGCCAACCCCAATAATATCAGTTTGTTTTAAGCAGCAGACGGGTCAATAAATAAAATAACACAGCTTAACCTTCTATCCACAGCCTTGACAATATCATTTTCAACCAATGTAGTGGCTGTCATAGTACTGTGCTGTGGTCTAAAACCAGACTGATACTTGTTTAATATATCAGCAGTATATTTATAGTTATGTGTGTCTGAAAAAAAAAGAGATCAGGACTGGCCTGAGAAACAAAAATCTACGTATATTTAAATTTAAAAATGCAAGTTTTAAAAGCATGTTAATTGTTGATTTCTCCTGAGTGTTGGAAGCATTTGAAAATGAATAGAGACAAGATTTCTGTGTACTTTACCTACAGTATATATTTATAAAAACATGTAGCTATATGGCAACTACAATCAGTCTTATCACACATGCTTATAAATAAATCAATGTGCAGAGATACACATGCAAGTATGCGCACACACACACACACACACACACACACACACACACACACACACACACACAGAGTGAAATTACACAGCACACTCCATTCAACACTGCTGCCTCAAATACGCCACGGTACCCGTGTCTCCTCTGTGTTCGTGTGTATGTGTGTGTGCATGATTACATGCAAGTGTGTCCCTCAGTTCGTGCTCTGTGTGCTTGAGTGTGAGCTGCATTGCAATTTGGTCATTAGAAGAGCATCCCTAATTATCTTACACACACAAACACACAAGTGCAAAACTAGGATGCTGTGAGGTCTCTTAATTCTACAGCTTCTCATTCAACTAGAATTGACTCTCTTATCTTATTTTTATGTTGACAATGAATCATTTGGAAAATGCTCATATTGAAATATACTTCTGAATAATTTAGTGGCTGTGGTTGAGTGTAAGGGCTTCAGCGTGATTAACATAATGGCAATATTGAGCTGTGACTGTGAAGGGGACCGGGCCCGTGTTTTGAACTATGCGTGATCGATGGTTATGGATGAGAGACCGGAGAAGGGAGACAGCAGCAAAGAAAATGCTAAAGGATATCACACTGGATTTAAAAAAACCTAACTTTTTCTCTGTAATGATTAATATTGCAGACTTTGCTACCGATACACATAATGTACAGTGCCTTGCGAAAGTATTCAGCCCCCTTGAACATTTTGATCTTTGGCCACATTTCAGGCTTCAAACATAAAGATATAAAACTGTATTTTTTTGTGAAGAAGCAACAACACGTGGGACACAATCATGAAGTGGAACGAAATTTATTGGATATTTCAAACTTTTTAACAAATAAAAACTGACAAATTGGGCGAGCAAAATTAGTCAGCCCCTTTACTTCCAGTGCAGTAAACTCTCTCCAGAAGTTCAGTGAGGATCTCTGAATGATCCAATGTTGACCTAAATGACTAATGATGATAAATAGAATCCACCTGTTTGTAATCAAGTCTCCGTATAAATCCACCTGCTCTGTGATAGTCTCAGAGGTCCGTTGAAAGCACAGAGAGCATCATGAAGAACAAGGAACACACCAGGAAGGTCCGAGATACTGTTGTGGAGAAGTTTAAAGCCGGATTTGGATACAGAAAGATTTCCCAAGCTTTAAACATCCCAAGGAGCACTGTGCAAGCGATAATATTGAAATGGAAGGAGTATCAGACCACTGCAAATCTACCAAGATCCGGCAGTCCCTCTAAACTTTCAGCTTATACAAGGAGAAGACTGATCAGAGATGCAGCCAAGAGGCCCATGATAACTGTGGATGAACTGCAGAGATCTACAGCTGAGGTGGGCGAGTCTGTCCATAGGATAACAATCAGTCGTATACTGCACAAACCGGGCCTTTATGGAAGAGTGGCAAGAAGAAAGCCATTTCTGAAAGATATCCATTAAAAGTGTTGTTTGAAGTTTGCCACATGCCACCTTGGAGACACACCAAACATGTGGAAGAAGGTGCTCTGGTCAGATGAAACCAAAGTTGAACTTTTTGGCAACAATGCAAAATGTTATGTTTGGCGTAAAAGCAACACAGCTCATCACCCTGAACACACCATCCCCAATGTCAAACATGGTGGTGGCAGCATCATCGTTTGGGACTGCTTTTCTTCAGCAGGGACAGGGAAGATGGCTAAAATTGATGGGAAGATGGATGGAGCCAAATACAGGACCATTCTAAAAAGAAAACGTGATGGAGTCTGCAAAAGACCTGAGACTGGGACGGAGATTTGTCTTCCGACAAGACAATGATCTAAAACATAAAGCAAAATCTACAATGGAATGGTACGAAAATTAACATATCCAGGTATTAGAATGGCTAAGTCAAAGTCCAGACCTGAATCCAATTGAGAATCTGTGGAAAGAACTGAAAACTTCTGTTCACAAACACTCTCATTCAACTTCATACTGTGAACTGCTGTTCACAATCATTTCATTCCACTTCATGATTGTGTCCCACTTGTTGTTGATTCTTCACAAAAAATTACAGTTTCATATCTTTATTTTTGAAGCCTGAAATGTGGCAAAAGGTTGAAAAGTTCAAGGGGGCCGAATACTTTCGCAAGGCTTGGTACATACTGTACATGCAAAACAAAATGCTTGCCTTCCACCCACATATCTGCTGCGGTCGGGTGAAAACCTTGTATCTCCACTTTTACCCTTTTTTTTACGTATCTGTAAGGCAGACACCACCCAAAAGTTAGTCAAACTCTCGTTACACATGAAATTGTACTCAAAACATCTTCTGAATTTTCTAAATCATACGGTATCAATGAAAAAAATGTGGAAAATCTTTCATAGATAAAAAGTTATTGCCTGACAGCAACAATACACATTATATCCACCTCATTCATTGGTTGTAAGGATTTTCATTTGGACATTTCTCCCTTACCCATACAGAAATCGAATATATGGCCATATGTGTATATAACTTATATGTCCTATATTGGCATATATGGTGGAAACATCATCACCTATATGTACATATATGTCGAAATATACAACAATTGGCCGCTTTTATATATGTGACATATATTTCCACATTTCAAATCCATATCTGCATTTACCTATGGTTTACAGAGTGTATAAGTGATGTATTTTTTTGCACGCCCAATTTGTCAGTTTTTTATTTGTTAAAAAAGTTTGAAATATCCAATAAATTTTGATCTACTTTATGATTGTGTCCAGCTTGTTGTTGATTCTTCACAAAAAATTACAGTTTCATATCTTTATGTTTGAAGCCTGAAATGTGGCAAATGGTCGAAAAGTTCAAGGGGGCCGAATACTTTTGCAAGGCACTGTAAAAGAGCCAGACTGAGTGGAAACTTTGAAAACCAGCTTATACTTCATACACAAATTAGACTGTATTGACTCATAATTAAACTCAGAACATTTAATAATACACAATAATACACAACTATTTCTTTTTGAAATTGATTTTAGTTTTCTATTCAGCATTACTATAAGCTGACTCTGAAAAACAAATTCTTAGTCAAACAGGAAAACTGCAATTTGTGTTTTTCTACTCTTAAATTATAATTCCTGGTTGTTACTATGGCGTAAAAAAGTAACTACTATTCAAGTACTTTTTTGACCAAGTGCTCTTTTACTCCTACTTGAGTAGTTTTTTCAGGTGGTACTTTTACTTTTTCAAGTACATTTTGGGATGAGTAACAGTACTTTTACTTGAGTACAGATTTTCAGTATTCTACACAAACCTGGCTAAGACAAAGTCTGTGGTCTGCGTAGCATTCCAGACTGACACTTTTTCATTAACTCAAACATTTAATTAAGAAAGGACGGGTCCATGAGCTACAGTCTGTAAATACATAATTGCACATATGTATTTGAAACCTGTCACAATTATGACAGACCTGACCCAAATCAGAAAAAAAAACATAAATATATGACCCACTCCTATTTGGTTCCCGGGATGGACAACAGATTTTCAGGACTGGTGGATCCGTGAAGACCACTAACCTAGACATCTTCTGAACCCATGACCCTCCCAATTTCGAAGCATTTCTACTATACATGTTATTTTAATGTACACTTGCCCGCAAAAATAAATGACCAATTCTACCGCTTTTCAGAATCCTGCAGAATACAGAGTTTAACCAATGGGGCAAGAATCACATAACCAGCACCTTTATGTATCTTTCATCAGGTCTGGTCTCCTCAAACATTCCTGCATGTTTTCCACAGGGTGAGCATCCGTTTGGCAAATTGACGCAAATGAGGAAGTGCCTTAAACCTGCATTCTATCTGATTTCCAGCTGGGGGCGATACGTCTGGTTGCAAAAGAGCTCGGTTTCTGTAATAGTCAATGAGAATGAGAGACATAATATACTTTTTTTATTTATTACCTCTAAACATTTTCCTAATGAGTATATGCTCTCAATCACTAGATTTAAGCTTTCTGCAATTTATCATGATGTTCATTTTTTATTTATAGTCTCGTTGATTTTAAAATCGGCAATAAAGCAAAGGAGCGTTTAGGGCGTGGTTATGGCGTTCGGTTGTACGACAAGACACTCAATGGAGTTGGCATTTCACTTTTTTCCGTTAAGTAATGTTACATTTTGTTTTACATTGTTTTATTACTGTTTTTCGTTAGCATCCCAATTAATATCTGTTAGCTAGCCAGATTACTCCTCCCTCTAGTCTAAAATCGTCACATCCGCAACCAAGATGTCTGCGCCCGTAACAGCAAATTTGATGACCCAAATCAGATCTTAACAAACCAATGGTTGACGTCACACATGGCTCCCTCCAGTAGTTATACAATCTATGATGTTTTCTTACAGGAAACCCCTCAACTTCACCAAATTGCTCACACAGGCACAGAAGGACATGTGACACAATCCAAAAATATATAAGACATGACATAATGCTAGCGTATAATGTTTTTAAAAAAGTACCATAACTACACTCCACATCTAGCTGGGTTTGGTAATAGAATCTATTTGCTTTTTTTTACGTGCTGTAGTTTTAAAGGCCGACGTGCCTGTGAGCTCAAACAAGGTGAGCCAGAACTGCATCAGATGTGCTTCTGAAGACACATATTTCAACATCTACAGTCTCAAGTCACTGGAAGTTGCTGTTATTAAGCCGATGATAGCTATCTAATTGGTACATTTTGTATACAGTACTGTAGCTGTAGTGGCTAGTATGTTGGCAAGGACTAGCAGTATTTTTTAATAAATATATTTATACATTAAATTGGAGTTAACTGCCATGTACTGGGACAGAATAACTTTTTAAAATTTTTGGCTCAGGGATTTGATTGAGCAACCTTTCAGATGCTTACCACTAGACTACCATACCTCCTTAAAATAATATTTGCTATCAGAGGATCACCGGTTGGAGATTAGTTTTGGGCAGTGAGACAGTCAAGGAAGCTAACCCGTCAGTGCTACACTCGTTAATTTCACTAGCCTGTCACAGATGGTTACAGGGACAGGCTTTGGCCTTTATGTGTAGCCCCTCATGCCTGCTAATGCAAAGTAAACCCCTGATTCTGAAGGCTTTCTCCTTGAGACAACCAGATCACAAACTACACTCACCAAGCACGCACAGGCATACACATCTCTGTGTTTCAAGCTCTCTGCCAGGGGAGTGTCAGGCCAGTGTCAGACATAAGAGTCCATCCAACATCAAAAAAGTATCAGGTGACTGTATGTCAATGGGAGAGAAAAAGGACCAGTGAAGGACAGCAGCTGGTATACTGAGATGAAATGATCAAACAGGAGATAAAACGGACTGCATTTCCTCTGACACTCTTTTTCTTTACTCTTTGCATCTCCCTTCCCTTGCAGGAAATGACCATGACAGTGTACAATCCCATACAGAAATCTAATATATGGCCATACAAATGAAAAATCTTAACATATATTTGATAATATATTACCATGTTAATTACATATTTAAAAACAGAACTCTAATATATGGCCATATATGGACATACAAATGAAAAATCATAACATATATTTGAAAGTATATGACAATATATTTTGATTACAAAATTTGAATTACAAAATTAGGAAATGTATGTCACATATATAAAAGTGGCCAATTTTTGTATATTTTGACATATATGTACATATATGTGATGATGTTTCCCACATATATGCCAATATCTGACCTTTAAGTATACATACATATATGGCCATATATTAGATTTCCGAATGGGATACATTTAAAAAAGATTTTACCAAATATTTCATTGACAGATATGTCATAACCCTACTTATCGTCACATATATAGTACTGTATATAACATCAATATCTCACACATAAGCATTCATTCTTGTTTAAATTTGCAGATGAATTGTTAACTGACATAAGGCAAGAATAAGTGTAGCAGTATTTCTATTTTATTTATCTACACAATCTTATATAAACATTGACAGATATTATACATTACATCACTTATACACTCTGTAAACCATAGGTAAATGCAGATATTGATTTGAAATGTGGAAATATATGTCACATATATAAAAAGCAGCCAATTTTTGTATATTTCGACATATATGTACATATAGGTGATGATGTTTCCACCATAAATGCCGATATAGGACATATAAGTTATATACACATATGGCCATATATTAGATTTCTGTATGGGTAAGGGAGAAATGACCAAATTAAAGGTGGATATAATATGTGTATTGTTGCTCTCAGGCAATAACCTTTTATCTATGAAAGATTTTCCACATTTTTTTCATTGATACCGTATGATTTAGAAAATTCAGAAGATGTTTTGAGTACAATTTCATGTGTAACGAGAGTTTGACTAACTTTTGGGTGGTGTCTGCCTTAAAGATATGTAAAAAAAAGGGTAAAAGTGGAGATACAAGGTTTTCACCAGACCGCAGCAAATATGTGGGTGGAAGGCAAGCATTTTGTTTTGCATGTACAGTATGTACAGTGCCTTGCGAAAGTATTCGGCCCCCTTGAACTTTTCAACCATTTGCCACATTTCAGGCTTCAAACATAAAGATATGAAACTGTAATTTTTTTGTGAAGAATCAACAACAAGTGGGACACAATCATGAAGAGGAACAAAATTTATTGGATATTTCAAACTTTTTTAACAAATAAAAAACTGAAAAATTGGGCATGCAAAATTATTTAGCCCCTTTACTTTCAGTGCAGCAAACTCTCCAGAAGTTCAGTGAGGATCTCTGAATGATCCAATGTTGACCTAAATGTCTAATGATGATAAATAGAATCCACCTGTGTGTAATCAAGTCTCCGTATAAATTTCACCTGCTCTGTGATAGTCTCAGAGGTCTGTTGAAAGCACAGAGAGCATCATGAAGAACAAGGAACACACCAAGCAGGTCTGAGATACTGTTGTGGAGAAGTTTAAAGCCGGATTTTGATGCAGAAAGATTTCCAAAGCTTTAAACATCCCAAGGAGCACTGTGCAAGCGATAATATTGAAATGGAAGGAGTATGAGATACATATACCTGTAGGTAGTTAACTTGGCAACATCGATGCCAAAAGAAAACACTCCCTTAACAAACACAGAGAAGTGGAGTAGTTCTATCATGTACAGCATTTAACAAGCTGTCATAAGAACATAGTACACACACCTAACAACAGACTAGTACAATGAGCAATATCCCACAACTTCCTCCCAACACCATCAGGCTTAATTAGGTTGGCTACCCATTAACCACATGTGAGCACAGAGGCGCTGGAAATAGGGGTGCTGCAGGTGCTGCAGCACCCCCTGTTGGCAAACTGTGATGACAATAAAATGGTAGCATATAAATATCTCTGATTGTTGTTTCTGTTCCACAACATTTTGATTGTCATGTCTGCAGTGCGGAATGAAGACAGGGATAATTTAGTAATAATTTAATTTAAAATTATCTTAAGTGTGTATTGGCCAATTAAATTAAATTAAATTTATCTTCAGTGTGTATTGGCCAATCACATTTGTCTTGACGCAAATCACACATTACGATTCAGCCTATGCAGCATGCACACTCACGACCCGGGCCCAAACACAAGTTGAACTCCAGAGCGCAAATCTATGTTTTGAGTACCGAAATCATCATATGGTAGAGACACGTGTCTTACATCTCTGCGTGTTTTTCCTGCCGCCATGCAGGCCCAGATGGTAGCCCATATTTAGCACAGATATTTAGATAAGCCTACTTTTTTCATCGCTGGTTTTTGGAGTTCGTTGTGCAGTACGTTATGCAGGACTTAAATTTAACATGTCAATTATAACTATAGCTATTGTGTCTTTTTAATAAGCAAATTGGAATTAAATGTAAATGCTGCTAAAATGCCATTACAAAGCAGCCATTACAAAGCAGCAAACAGCTATTTGAAGCTGCTAATGGCGCCAACCTCAAGGTGTAGTATCCTCCAGTGTGTCACAGGAGTCCAAGATTGGACTCTTTAAATATAAGTATTTCTGTTTATTGTTATTTCATGTGTATATTGGTGTTGTTTGATTATCTATTCCAGTGCGTATGTACCGTTGATTATGTTAGATCGAATGTATGATTGAGTGTTCCATTATGTGTACTATGTAGCGCCTTCCTCTCTTTCACCTGGTACTGGTAGAGACTGATTGCGCCTGATTATCAGATTACTTCCAGCTAGTAAATTGGTCCCTATATCTGTCCAGGTGAACAAGAGGAGGGCACGGTTCATTATTATATTGTTACAATCTGTTCTGAAGATCCAGGAGCTACACAGGTATTTCTGAGTTGTGAAAAGTGAGTCGCCCTGAGTTCGTACTGTATGTTTATGCTCTTATATGTTTCTGAGGCTATCAGTGTTCCATGCCACTGTGGATTGCATGTTATGTTATGTTCGGCCGTGAATGAAGGCAGAGTATCATATGTCCGCTATACATGTATATATGGAGAAGTGTTGCAACTCGCTCCTGCTGTATTCTGCAACCTTTTATCCTGTATAGGCATTTCTGGATCTCACATCATTAAAAACTGTTGACAACAAATCTGCCTGCCTCCCTCTCTCAACTACACCCACCGAACATGACACAGAGGCTTGCTGTTGTGCATAAATCTACTATTCGACCACCCCTAGCTAATGCTCACAAGCAGAAATGGTTGCAGTGGGCCCAGAAATACATTTAGACTCATTTTCAAACCGTCTTGTTTACTGATGAGTGCCATGCAACCCTGGATGGTCCAGATGGATGGAGTAGTGGATGGTTGATGGATGGCCACCATGTCCCAATAAGGCTGCGACGTCAGCAAGGAGGTTGTGTTTTAGGCCGGAATCATGGGGAGAGAGCTAGTAGGCCCCTTTAGGGTCCCTGACGGCGTAAAAATGACCTCGGCAAAGTATATAGAGTTTCTGACTGACCACTTTCTTCTATGGTACAAAAAGAACCATGCCATCCGTAGCAAAATTATCTTCATGCATGACAATGCATCATCTCATTCTGCAAAGAATACCTCTGTGTCATTGGCTGCTATGGGCATAAAAGGAGAGAAACTCATGGTGTGGCCCCCATCCTCACCTGACCTCAACCCTATTGAGAACCTTTGGAGCATCCTCAAAGCAAAGTGTTTTTTCCCCTTTAATACTACAAGAAATTCACTATAATAACCAAATACTTAAAGGCAGCATCAATGTTAAAGCTACATTTGGACTTACAGTAGCCACATAAAAAATGTAAATCAACATGATTTTTCTTGCAAAATTGCATGTGTATTAGATTACTAAATTATTTAATGTAGGTAGGTTCATGTAAGTATAGGCATAATTGGCTTTCACCAGGCAAAACAGTAGAACAATTCTTCAGTTATCACTGTTTAAACACAATCATTCATGAAATTTCTACAATATGTTCACTCAGACAGAAGTGTGGTCATTATTTACTATTTCTTTTCTGTATTTGAGAAATCAAGTTTTTCAAAAGGTATCTGTAATTTCAATACATTATTTTGCTAGTAACATAACACATTTGTTATGTGTTAAGTTTTTCTCTGCCAGACCTTTATCAAATTTGATTAACTGTATTTTATAAACATTTTTAAAACAGCAGTCATATAATTATTTAATTTCAACTCCAATATGCTGTGGTAGACAGCTTAAATAATGATAACGGAGTCATTGTCAAACTATGTCTGGATCTAGTCTGACTTTTGGACAGGAATTTAAAATCGGACAAGTCTATAATCCACAGTGATTGTCAATATGTTCATGCAAATCCATCGTTAATATAATTCATCCATTTTAAGCCTTCCTTTTTTTGTTACAACACATGGCATAGCGTTAGGAGTCATTATTATGATATACATCATTTTGTTATCCTGGAACAATCCAGACCCAAATCCGGAGGATATAAGGGTCTCGCATCGAGTAATGAAAATGACCCAACTCGAGGGGTGGCACCAAGCATGCATTTGAAAATCTCACTGTACGCAAATGGATAACACTACGATCTATCACCAGTGGTTTTTCGCTAAGCCCCTTTGGTGGAGCTAACTGGTAGATAAAACTCTTGCCATATCAGGTCGGCAAAACAGCAAAAACGTCCTTTTAAAAAACAAAAAGCCAAGTCTAACTCGTTGATTGTAGTGGCCAAAGCCGTTTTAAACAGCTGGTGTTCATCCATAGCGATCTTACAATGTTTACTAATGACTTCGATGTCGCAGCGCTGTCGTCATCTGTTTAACACGCCTCTGGCACGCCTATATCAGATACACTGATGTGATTGGTGCAGCTCGGCTACAAGGGCATAGTTAATGAGCAGCATTACTCTGTGCCAGAGTTACTCGCTAAGCAAATTCAAATTTTGCCCTCGTGAGAACTCTGGATTTCCAGGGTATCATCTTTACAGCTGGCCAGAGAAGGTAGTTCCATTGTTATGGCTTGAATTCTATAAATAGCACCTTTTAGACGTACAATATAAAGTTTTTGGCCACTAGGGGTCTCTCAATCAAAACAATAGCATAAGATGTACTTGGATGACGTCGGGAAGTAGCGTGGGATCATGGGTTTTGTTTTCGTCGTCAATGACAACCTTCCAATCTAGCGTCTCCGGCAGAAAAAAATGTTCACTAAAAATATTATAACTTTATTCATGTTATGTTTGGCAGTTCCCTGGAACTTAGAACAATTAGAGCAGTCAAAGGTTATATGACGCCATTTGCGGAAGACAAATGAAACGTCCCGTGTCTTTGAATTATATTACAAATTTCTCTGGGTTTGAAAGTTGGTGGAAACGTTTACGATAATCTAAAGTACACAACTAAGAAATATATATATAATATAGTGATGTTTGCTTTTTTAATGCAAAGTATGTCTTTTGTTATTGTTTTGAAAACTAATTATTGTATTTTTAATGGTTTGCTATTATGTTCGTCTTGAATGAAAGCAGTAATGCAAGATAAGGGTAAATTTAATTGCAACCAATTTTAAAGCATTTATTTCTGAATTAAATTTAAACATTTATGGTTAAGGTGAAGGCTAAGCATCACATTACTGATTATAAGGTTAAAGGTGTTATTTGTAGAACAGCACATTTGTCAAATAGACAACCAAAACTGAATTCACATGCACCTGACCTACACACAAGGAGCAGATTGACCTAACTGCTATAGCAATTTTTTCCACCCCATGCTGAACACCCATGAATCAACGGAATGCCAAGGGCAGGATTTGTACCCTGGCCACCATGACGCAGTTGTGCTGCCAGGCAACAACGTTTACCAGTGCCCACACAGAAGCCCATGGTCTTCATTGACACTAAAACCTGTGGTTGTCAGAATAGTGCATCCCGGTTTATCGTTAATTACTGACTAATAAATACAACTGAGCTTACACCCCCCACTAAGCAAAATCATTTATACTTTTTTCTATGTTTATTCAATGTCTTTTCAACTAGAAATGTGTCATTTTCACATCATTAGCTCAGTGGGCCTGCTATTGCATATTCACAGATGTAATGAAACTGGATGCTCTTCTCATTTTTGTGTAAAAATCTCAGTATTATATTTGTGCTCAACAATGAGCTCCATCCTTCCACTGTGTGCTGTGTAGCGCTCGCTGCCTAAAGATTCAGACAATCAATGCATTCTTCTTAGTTAACAATGGAAAATGCAGGAGCAGGGTTATTAGTAGTGGTGGAATTTAAAGCCAGTTCACCAATATGAAAGGTAAAACGCACAAACCACATTGTTTGTGAGTGATATTTCTACCGAGTTGTTCATTAACCTGTTGATCATTTTGTTTAGCTGGAAATGATGTCATCCTTGCACATGGATAGGAATATTTGCATATGGTTTCAAAATAGCACCTTTGAAACACACTCTCCAGGGGCCTCATTTATAAAACTTTGCGTTGGATTTGTGTCAAAAGTGGCGTACAGACAAAATATTGGATGTGCGTATGCAAAGAAATATTCAGATTTATAAATCTTTGCGCACGCACGTCCTACGCCGGTTTTCCTTTATAAATGACAATCAACTCTAATATGTGGCGCAGCTTTTGCGGCTACATGTCACAGCTTTTGCGGCCATAAACAGTCAGTGTAACGCCCCAAAATTAATATTAATTGATTGAGAGGTCATGGCAAACACAAAGGAAAACCAAAAAAAGCAACTTCACTCAATGTGAAGTAGAAAATATTGTTGGCTAAGTGGACAAGAAGAGGAAGATTTTTATTTGAAAGGCACAGTGTGCCTATTTCGAAAGCCGAAAAGTCAGACCGTGGCCGAAATAAAAAGTGGTCAGATATCAGTCGATGTCAAGGCGTCTTGCGCTTCATCGCGAAAGTGTGTCTGCCACGGGTGGGGGAAAATTGGTTACATTAGAGCAACATGTCTGCATCACAAATTATTTTAACATTTGTGGATTGAAAATGCTTTCGATTATTGAAAGCATTTTCATTCTCATTCGGTGCCCTTATGGCAACATGGGTGCAGCCAATAGCACCGATTACATTTGAGAAACCGGACATAGCTGCAAATTGTGCTTTTTTTTTTGCCTGTTCACTTGCCGTGTACGGAAACTTCATGTAATTATGCGACAAGCCTATTATACCGACTAACACGCCTGGCATAACCCGGCTAAGGTTTGGCTGAGATATCCCTGACCTGTCGGCAGGGGCGGACTGGCCATCTAGCATACCGGGCACTTTCCCGGTGGGCCGACACACATTTTGGGCCGACACAACTGCCCACGTAAAAAAAGTATATATATATATATATTTTTTTGTACTTTTTTTGTCCAGCCTATGAACCAGCCGATAAGGCCTAGATCCGCGGCCCATTGTTTTTTATTTAAACTGGGCTGCTGGCCCAAAACACTTTAGTCAAAAATATCATATGAAGGCTAGGTTTTTTTTCTGACAGACACAGCCCATTTAACATGTAGCTCAGCGGCCCATTGGTTCAGGCATGGTTCTAGCAGGGGCCAAACGCGTTCGCCTGGCAACACTATCTTATTTCGGCAACACAAACTCTGATTTCTCTTTTCAGAATAGCGCTTGTTTTAATTCATTTCAATAATCATTGTGAAGTCATTACAAAGCTAGTGAATTGTAACCAAATGCAATTGTATTATGTGTAAAGAAACAAAAAAAAACATTTCACATGTTATCAATTACAAAGTTTAATTGAAAACAGTAACAAATACATTGTACACACAAATTGATTGAATATATTGTTAGTTTCTCATGTGAAAACATGATTGCATTTGAAAAACATTCACTAGAGTCTGTTTTATCTAACAATAGACTATTTTTAGCAACACAAGAACATAGACCGAATATCTATGCAATTAATCAACAACGATTATTGTAATGAATTACGAGCGCTATTATTCTGAACGGACAAATCAAAGTTTGTGTTGCTGACATAACATAGTGTTGCCAGGCGAACGTGTTTGCCATCCTGCTAGAACTGCGCCTGCATTGGTTGTTTTCTTAATTGACACTGATCTGGCCCAATCATATCTTTAAACAGCATTTTCTTTGGGATTTCTGCCTGCAAGGTTGCCAGATTTGGTGGTTTCCCGCACAATTGGGTGGTTTACCCCAAACTCACAACATACACTCCCAAAACCTTCAGCTCACGTCACACACCAGTGCCACCCACACCTCAAACACACTAATGTTGCCTCCGCAGGTTTTTCAAACCAACCTGGCCATTGACACATTTTGGCTTGATGTGGAATCATTTAAAGATGCTGGAGAAAACCACTGTTTCCAGGATTTCAATTTTGGTGCTCTAAAATTGCTCCCCCTCCCCATATCCAACGGTCCAGTTTTTTAATTGACACTGAACTGGCCCAATCTTATGTTTAAATAGCATTGTCTTTGGAATTTCTGCCTGCAGGGTTGCCAGATTTGGCGGTTTCCAGCCCAATTGGGTGGTTTTGCAATCTGTTTTGTGGGCAAAAAAAGGGTTTGGGTGGGTGAATAAAAATTGGGCTGGTTCAGGATCAGTTCGGCGGGTTTTTGTAGCTGAAACACAGACACATCAGATGTTTCTTCCTGCGACCCTCTGTTCAGCAGGCAGTCTCAATCAATCACTCACCCACACACCCACTACAGCTCTGGCTTTCGTTCCTCCTAAACTCACAACAAGCACTCCCAAAACCTTCAGCTCACGTCACACGCCAGCGCCACCCGCACCTCAAACACACTAATGTTGCCTCCGCAGGTTTTTCAAACCAACCTGGCCATTGACACATTTTGCAACACAGTTTCCAGGATTTCACTTTTGGTGCTATAAAATTGCTCACCCTCCCCATATCCAATGGTCCAGTTGAAAGAGCATTTTCTCAAGTCACACTGCTGAAAGATGACCTACGAACCAGGATGGGCTTACCCTTTCTTTCAGGGTTGATGCACGTGCGCACAGGTCTTGCCATAATGGCTTGACATCAGCTACATTCCATCTGCCCAGACAGTTGTTGAGAAAATTTGAATCTAGTATATACTCAAGCTTTTGTGTTAATAAAAATATTCTTAATAACAATTGTTCAAAGCTATCTTCATGAAAACTCACCCTCCTAACTGTCTTACAGGGAATAACCTAGCTCAGGCAGTTTGACCTGTGAGTTTTTGTGAATAACATGTTATTCAGAATGATTTTATGAACACACCATTGTTCATGTTATTGTGTTCATTAAATGATTCTAAACAACAATAATGCAGATTGATTCTGGTCAAAACTCCATGCCCAACTGCCTGTATTAGACCTAATTGTTGTAAATCACAGGTGTCAAACTCAAGTTTGCTATTATATTTGGTAGAGATGTGTAGAGATGACCCACCATGCATGAACATTCTGCTTCTGCAAAGAGTGCACTGACACCCCTGTTCTAAATATTATGTGCAAACGCGATTTTCATGAAAACGCTAGGCTTAACTGCCTGTCACAGGGAAGAGCTTAACTCCTTGGTATTAATTGCTCTAAATCACCGGTGTCAAATTCAAGTTTACCTTTAGCCTATACTTTTCTGATTTTAAAATGTATTCAACACCACTTTGTTTGGTAAACAGTGATCATCGAATCATCCTTTCTTATGTCAGTTTATAAACTGCTACTTTTATCAATCAATGATCAATATTTTACTATCCTTCTCTGTTTCTCTCTCTCTATCTGTCACACACACACACACACAGACAAAATGTCCTCTCCTGATTTTTTTTAAGGATTTATCTAAGGAGTACACCTGCATGCTTTTTGATTGGTTAAGTTCACAATTTATTCAACACCACTTTTTTGATATACAGTATTTAATGTGTCAATTCCCACTGATTCTTGCATACTCATAACATGGCATTAGTAGTTTTAAGGAGTATACATATTCAGGGGAGTGCAAGAACAGGTGGTGTTTGTGATCTTGTGGTGGGCCGGTCTGGGCCAAAATGCCAGGGCCAATTTTTGGTCCCAGTCCACCCCTGCCTGTCAGTCAATTCCATTTGGAAAGTGTCAGTCGCTAGAAATCCTGTTATGAGTGTTATGAAAGGCGCCACTATATAATATGCATTATTAGGCTATTATTAACTTCTAATTATTATTATCTTCAAGATCAGCAATTGTGTGTCATTACGCTTTGTGATGGCATGGCTTTTTATAACCATCCATTTGATTGTATCTGATAATCTACAGATGTCGGTCCTAATCTAATTGTAAATGGGAAATATTTCTGCTCAAAGGGAATTTCTTTCACCTTTCAAAATGGTTAAGACATGCGTCACGATGGAACACATTTAAAAATAAAACGAACTAAATGCATATAAATTAACAACAATATGTTTGTGTCTGATTACAACATTTATACTTTGAAAACAATATTCCACAATGGACAAGACTATCTATCTATTATCTATTTATTATCTATCATCATCTATTTATCTATCTCCGTCAGACAGAGACATCGACAAGAATATCAGTTTTAAACATGATTTTGTTCTGTTTACCATATTATTTATGAGGATGAATTATATAACATGCCGATAAAATTACAGAATACATTTGAGTGTTCTTTTTGCAAATATGTCTTCATTTGCATTTATGTTACAATCTTGTTTTATTTTGTTTGTTTTTCACTGCAGGCTGTTAATTGTAAGCATGGCTTTGTGACATCTTCATAATATTAATGAGAGGCAGTATTTCGATTTCGTTTACCCAACTCTCTGCAGTTTCAGACACATCTACTGTAGTCTACGTGTTTCAACCATCTGCCGGCGGTGTTGCCATTTCTCATTTCACCTTTTCTTGTGCGTACGCCTGGGTACACATTTTCCCGTCAAGCTTTTTATAAATCCCAATTATTGCGTAGAGAGCTGCGTAGTCTTCTTTTGTGCGTACGCCACGTTTATAAATGAGGCCCCAGGTAAGTAGGTATTAGAGACACCTCTGCCACATTTAGAAGCTACAACTGATTTAGGGCTGAAAAATAGGTACAACTTTGTCTACAAAGCCCCCCACTCGTGGTGTCATGGTCTCACTTATGGGGACCTGACATTTATTTTAGTTGCTCTTCTGTATGTGTTTTAGTAGTTTCTCACCTGTATGAAGTGTTTTCATTTAGGTTTTCCTGCTTCTGTTCATGTCATGTGTTAATTATCCTATCGATCCCTTTCATTCATTAGTCCCAGTTGTATGCACTTTGTAATTAGCCAGTGTAGTGTTTGTATGTACCTGTCGTTTTGACTCTAGTTGTTATATTTATTAAGTGTTTTTTCGTCTGTTTAATTAAATCTTTACTTTCCTTCACAAGTGCCTCCTTTTCACTCCTTGTGCACGCACACTGGCTTATTACACGTGGAATGTTCTGCAGGATGATTTTTAGTTGAAAACCACTGTGAAAACCACACAGTGAAAACCACTGTGCACAGTTAAATAAATATGTTGATTTATTGTTTTACTTTAAATTGTTTAATATTCTTTAATGTGTTTTTAAAAGTGTGTATTTTATTGCTTATTTTTTAATACAGGGCACCATTGCAAATGAGACCTAGGTTTTCCCTTAATAAATAAATCAAATAAAAAAATAAAAAACATGATGTTCTATCGTTGCTCAAAGTACTGTATATTTCATGATGAATTAAATTAGCTGTGGAGCTTGTTCAATCTGCTTCAAGTTGTGCGTGTTGCTTGTCAAATAACCTCTCCGGCTGCTTGGCATGTCTTTTTTGTACCCTATGGATTGTCTGATGACTAAAGAGGGATCACATTCCATCCTTAGTGAGTGTGTTACTTAAAACCAGTCACAGATAACCCACCTACCAACCCCCAACTACCATAGGGTCATGTCCTTATTCACTAGCCTCCTTTAACTTCTCTTTCTCTTCAAAGGAAATCAGAACATTGAGTGAATAGTAGGTATCCTCTAGCTAGGGCATCTTGCAATACAAAGACAGTATATATCCAATATACAATACTGTATACCGGTACTTTAAACCTAAACATAGTACTTGCCTCAATCATCCAGTGTGTTCCATGCAAGGGAGATGAATTGTACTGCAGGGCTATGAAGACATAATACACTTTGGCTCCATAAGGGAGTTGTATGCTGTAGCTAATATATTCTGCATCTCACAGAATGGAAGTTCATCTTCAGAGCAAGTGAGGCTAGCCTTGTCATAACCTACCCATGGGTGTTTTTTACAACAAACAATTTAACATTGTACTCAAAAAAACTCACATTTAAAAACATTTATTCCTCTAGTGTGGAAGACATACCCTGGGAACTCATTAAGGATGGAGTCTAATTTCTTGTTATCTGCTGAGAGAAATGACACATCTCTATCTTTGTTGCTATTAAAAGATGCCATATTACGGCTCAGCATCTTTGTCACCAGAATCTTCTGTTTTCACTAAAACTGGCTGAACTCCGGGTAGGCGTTTTTTTTCACACCACATCAACTTGAGGTCAAGTGAAAATAGTAAAAGTTTGAAGTTAGAAGAATTAGTTTGCCAGCTGCCATAGAGTGAGCTCCAGTGGAAAGCAACACACACAAAGAGTAAGGTCAGAGGTCAGCTCAAGCTCAAATATAACTGCCAGAAATCACTTCTCTTGTTCAGATCTTCACACATGTTAGCATGAAGACACTACCATCAGCCGCCTACACGACCAGACAGTAAATTATGTTGTGTGTGTGTTTGATGATCCAGAACAATATCAGTACCAGTCTAATGGCATGAGGCAGCCAGAACCAATCAGAGCATAACAGTTATATCCCAGCAATACTTCTGAACCATCTCACATACATTTCAGTCTTACAGCTCCTTCCATTTCTGTGTTCTGCCTGTTTAGCCCTCTAAGCTTTCCAACAACACGGTAGAGGCACCCTTTGACCAATCACGCCTCTAGGCTTGTGGCAAATGCTTGCCTTTTAGCCTCACCGCCTAGCTGTGACAGTACAGAGCAATAGAGCGAGTTTTCAGGAGCTATTCAGGGCAAAATTATTTAATTTCATAACACACATTTACTTACTAATGGCTACTTATGACTTACTTATTATTAACAATGTTAGCAAAAGAATAAGTGTTCAGGATTTGTGTGGCGCAATGGGCTAAGTCACTGCCTTACAGGACAAGCTACGCCATGACAGTCAGTGGTTTGAGCCTGGCGATGGCTTCTCCAACTTTGATGGAACCTCCAGCATGAGGCAGCGCAAATTGGCATAATGCTCCTGGGATATGGAAGTCAGATTATCTACCTTGTCACAATTCCTTGTGTTCAGATCAGGTGCATGTAAGTTTAATTGTGGAAGTATAGTTGATGAGTTCAATCATCTCACACATGATCTTACTTTTGTGTTGGATGAGCAGTGTGAAACAAATTGGCCCAGCTTGCGACATTTGGTTTGATGAACCATGTGAGCGCCATTCACCAATCCTGTATCTGTCCAGGGAGTTTCTGAGCTGCCAACAAGGCAGGGTTACAGGGAATTGGACAAGACCAATTGGAATGGGGGAACATACTGGTTTCCGTCTGGTTTCAGTCTGGTTTCCGACAAGGACACAGTACAATCACGGCTGTAACCTCTGTCACAAATGATATTGTTAATGCTTTGGATAACAAAAAGTCTTGTGCTGCACTATTCATTGACTTATCTAAAGCATTCGACACTGTTGACCACCATCTGCTTTTGCAAAGATTGGAAAGCATAGGTTTTAGTAGCACTGTGCTAAATTGGTTTTCTAATTACCCGAGTGGTAGAACTCAGTGTGTGGCATTGGATAACTGTACTTCGTCCTTGCTAGAAGTAAAGATGGGTGTCCACCAAGGATCAGTTTTGGGTCCTATTTTATTTTCTATCTATATAAATAATTTAGGCATGGATTTGACTCAAACAAAGGCTCATTTTTATGCAGATGATACTATTTTGTATACCTCTGCTTCATCTTTGAAGGAAGCAATTCATCATTTACAGTCTGCCTTTAGTCAGGTACAAAAATCACTTATAGGATTAAAGTTGGTAATAAATGTAAAAAAAACAAAATCAATGGTTTTTACACGTTCACGTTCACATTCTCTTATAGATCTCACTATTTTAACACAAAGTGGTGATCCAATAGAGAGAGTAACTTCTTACAAATACCTTGGTATTTGGTTGGATGATAAATTGACTTTTGGGGTCCATATTGAGAGCCTTTTAAAAAAACTTAGACCCAAGTTAGG